>BLSH010502848.1:232543-243970 GCA_018402905.1 Glandirana rugosa
TCTGGAGTAGACAATGAGTTTTGACGTTTGGACATCTTAAAGAGAAGGCAAGTGACTGTCTGCGTCGGAAGAATACTGTGTACCCCCAATACGAGTAGGATGATCCTCATCTGATTCGTTTTTGTTTGTTTTCGCATCCAACCGGGGAGGGTCCCCCGGCAGGAGTGGAGTCGTATATTAGGGGGACGGGACATGTCGTGTAGTCAAAAATAAACGGATCACGTTCCTCATATGGGCCCCCTGGGAGGGGCCAACCTACGCTTTTGTTTGTTTTTGCTTAGTCTACTCCTAGTAGGATGAGCATAACCCCCATGTGTCATAAGAAGGCTGCGTCTGTCAGTGAACGGAAGAGAAATTCTACAGGTTTGCAGTTTTGAGTAACAGATGAGGTCTAGTGCTAGAATTATTGCTCTCGCTCCAACGATCGCGGCAGTTTGAATACAGTTTTCATTTGTGGGCGGGACTTGCATATGTGTTTGCTTCTGCGTGCGAGCTTGGGGGGACGGGGCACTTTAATTTTTATTATTATTTTGGTTTCTACTTATTTTGATCACTTTTATTCCCATTACAAGAAATGTAAACATTCCTTGTAATAGAAAAAAGCATGACAGGTCCTCTTAAATATGAGATCTGGGGTCAAAAAGACCTCAGATCTCATATGTACACTAAAATGCAAAAAAAAAAAAAAAAAAAAAAAAATTTAAAAAATGACAGCCCCCCCCCCCCCCCAAAAAAATGGGCCCTTTAACCGCTTGCCGACCGCTGGTCGGCAATTGACGGCGACAAAGTGGCTCGTTCCCAAAAAACGCCGTCATACGACGGCGGCTGCGGGAACGAGTTTAGTGAGTGCGCGCGCACCGCCGGGGGCGCGCCCGCGCGCTCACTGTGTACAGGGGGGGCCAGGGAGTGGGTGCGGCGGCTTCGATTGCCACCGGCTACCCACGATGGCCCCCCCCCCGAGCGGAGGAACGGAGGTCCGTGTATGTAAACACGGACCTCCGCTCTGTGTGAAGGGGGAAGGGCTGTGATCACAGCCTTCCTGTATACGAAGGCTGTGACCACTTCCCTTCCCCAGCTAGTGCAGTCCCCCTACAGTTAGAACACGCCCAGGGAACATAGTTAACCCTTAGCGCGCCCCCTGCAGGTTAACCCCTTCACTGCCAATGGCATTTACACAGTAATCAGTGCATTTTTATAGCACTGATAGCTGTATAAATGCCAATGGTCCCAAAAAAGTGTCAAAATAGTCCTACTTGTCCGCTGAAATATCGCAGTACCGCTAAAAATCGCAGATAGGCGCCATTACTAGTAAAAAAAAAAAAAAATACCCCAAAAATGAATTCTCATCATCCGTAAACGCGACCACTTTTGCGCAAACCAATCAATAAACGCCAATTGCGATTTTTTTTTATCGCAAATATGAGGAAGAATATAAATCGGCCAAAAACGGTGAAAAAAATGTTTTCTTATATTTTTTTTTTATTTGTATTCTAGCAAAAAGTAAGAAATTTGGTTTTTTTTTTTGCAAAATTTTCGCTCTTCTTTTGTTTATAGCGGCGATCAGAAATGACGCAGAGGTGATCAAATACCACCAAAAGAAAGCTCTGTTGGTGGAAAAAAAAGGACGCAAATTTAGTTTGGGTACAACGTTGCACGACCGCGCAATTTTCAGTTAAAGCAACGCAGTGCCGAATCGCAAAAAGGGCTCCGGTCCTAAAGCTGGAAATCCTTCTGGGGCTGAAGTGGTTAAGACCGTTGGGCGGACGTGACGCCATTTCCGCCCTGCCGTATTATGGAGCTGAGTGAGCTTCAGCTGCTCACGGACACTGGGAGGGACAGATCCGATCATCTCTGCTGCTGCCAGCGGGTCCGGTAAGCGGTGGAGATGACGGGAAAGCGGCGGGGGGGCACCTCTCCTGCCACTGATAAAAGTGATCTCACGGCGAATCCGCCACTAAGACCACTTTTATCTTTTTCAGAATCACCGGCTCTAAAAAACAATATCTGAATGGTGCCCTTCAGCAGGCACCATTCAGATATCACTTCTCAAAAGGTAGAGACATCATATGACGTCCGCCCAAACAGAAGTGGTTAATAGCATTATCCCGAGCTTCGCGGGTAGGTATGAAACCAACTTGATCTAAGCTAATAATTGAGGAAATGGCTGCTTGAAGTCTATCGGCTAGTATTTTAGAGTAGATTTTGAGGTCCGCATTAATTAGAGAAATTGGCCGATAGCTTGAACATTACGAAGGATCTTTATGTATAAGTGTGATGTGGGCTTCCTGTGCTTATCGTGGGAAAGGGCAAGTGGCAGATATAGAATTAGACGTTGTTTCAAGGATCGGTACAAAGGTATCCTTGAATTGTTTATAGAATGTGCTAGGGAAACAGTCTGGACCTGGGATCTTGCCAGATGTTAATGTTTTAACTGTTTTATATATTTCCTCTGTAGAAAATGGTGTTTTTAATGCATCAACATTAATCTGGTCTATCTTAGGGAGGGCCATTGATCAGATATATTGAGAGAGCTTTTCATACCCTTGCTTATTAGCTGGAAACGTAGAAGATTTGGGGATGTTCTAAAGAGACGTGCAACACTCGTGGAACGTCCGTGCAAGGTCTTCGGGTGATTGGACCAGCCCTCTCTTAGGACATTAGGACATCTAATTTTAGGTATATATGCGCGTCCCAATTTTGTGCGGATTAAACTTGCTAATGGTCTACCAACCTTGTTGCCCCACTCATACATAATTCTATGTGTGTGATCTTTGTGTCTTGAGTATGCCTGATCTAGAATTCGATTAAGTTTTTTGCGTTTACCTTCCAGTTGCTTAAAAAGATCAGCCTGGAGTATGAATGGGCTAACTGGTATAAAAGTCCTGCAGGAGTTGTGTAATATCCTTGTAATGTTCCTTTTTCAAATGTGCACCCTCTGCTATCATGGTTCCTCTAACACATTTTAAGGCCTCCCATTTGAATGGTTGCGCTGTCATGTCCTGTAAGTGGTCCAGTAAAAATTGAGAAATTGTGAGTCTGACTGCTTTGCAAGTCTGTTTGTTTTTTAAAAGTGTTTCATTCATCCTCCATGTCGCTATTGGTTTAGGAAAGCATGGTATAGTAATCAACAGAAAAAGGGTAGAATGATCTGACCAGAGTTGGGGTCCAATCCATGCATCAGGTTGCCATCTAAGCATGTTGTATGAGACAAAAAAATAGGTCAATCCTACTATATGTGGCGTGTGTTTGGGAGTGGCACGTATAATCCCATTCGGTTTGGTGGAGCACGTGTCACACATCTACTAATTAGAGTTCATGCAAATGGCGATTGAGTCGATTAAGCTGGGACAACGAAAAACGGATAGAGCTAGACATAGTATCTAGTCGTGGGTCAAGGATGATGTTTAAGTCTCCTCCCAGGACTTCCTTCAGCCAAGTAGTCTAATTTATGCAGAAGTGCTAGCAGCATGGGAATCTGACGCTGGTTAGGAGCAAAAACATTAATCAACGTAAATGGCATATTGTAAATGTTGCATTTGAGAATAAAAACTCTTCCCCCAGGATCGCTTTCTTGGACGTCCGAGACAGAGTGAACTGTGGAGGCCTATAGCCACGCCTCTTGATTTACTGGATTGTTACTAAAGTACCACTGGGTGAAATGCCGAGCAGGCATGGGTAAGGCTGATGTTGCTTTAAAATGCGTTTTTTGTAGAAAGAACACGTGGACTCTCGGTTTATGCATATTATAGAAGATCTGTGATAGTTTCTGTGGGGTGTTTATTGCTCTTACATTAAGGGAACCACATTTTAACCTGGACATTCTAGCAAATTTATTATCAGCCATATCCTAAGCTCAGACCACTTCGATCGAACTTCATAGGGCAGCAGATAGAGAGGTTCAGACACAAAAAAAAAAAAAAAAAATCAATATGCCCATTGTTTCCTTAAATTGATGCCACTCTTAATGCATGTAGTGTGCTGCATGACCAACAAGTTCACAACCCACTCCTTCATAAAGACGTCCCACTAAGCTCATATGAATTCCTCATCCCCTACTTAAAACTGAGAGAAATTCCCTTATAGCAGAGATATCACTTATCCAATATTCAGTCTAAATCACCCAGTGGCCTGCTCTTATGCCGAACTTCAACTTAAATCCTATCACTCAGGACCTGCAATGTAGAATACAAACCGACACGTGGGAATACCTATCAAAATCATACCATAAACCAAAGGGCCTGTCTTGGTTCTATTCAAAATTACAAAACAATCAAAACCCCACTAAGTCATCCAGTATGTTAAGCTGGAAAAAGAACTCACAGATCCTGCACAGGAGCTATTTGACTTTGGTGAGACTACCACAAATTTTCAAGGATAAAAATATCCTCTGAGGGAGGCAATGTGGCTCCAAGGGCATTACATTTACTATGGGAATGTAAAAGCTTGGAAATCAATATTTTTGTTAATAGCAAGGGTCACTGGAGTTCTATTGCCCTATGAACCACCCCTAGCACTTCTTTACAAATTTGGAAAAGGTCCCCGCCCAATACAGGTGTGTGACCACTGATATACTGATAGCAGCCCATCTGTCCATTACTACACACTGGAAAACTCGTAATATACCCAATATCTCAGACGTAATTATTAGAGTCAAGAATCACTATGCCTACGAATGATTCTTTACAAACTCCCCAAAGACTATCTCCCAATTTCCAAAGCAGTGGCAAGCATGGGTATCTAGATTTCCAGTAACTTTTTAGCAAATTTCTATCTTTACCCTACAGACTAGAGTAATGCTAACTACAAATAGATAAATTGGTGGTAAAGTTTAATCACATCTTGTCTTTTCTTGTTGGTTTGTTTTGTTCCTAGATTTTTGTTTTTATCTTCTTCTGTGTAGAACTCTAGACCAACGATATGTCAGTATTGTTCTTTGCACATGTTTGAGCGACAATTGTCCACTTTTTAAGGAATCTTTAAACTGCATTCATCGGTTGGTATATACCATTCATATATCTCCATAAGAAGTAAAACTTTCTAAGCGGAGGGTGCTCCTCGCTGCTCCTGCAACAGCTAGATCCTGTGTGGAGTTGCAGGGAGCCCGGGGGGAGGGGGGGTACCCCATAACGAGAAAATTGCAACTGGAGAACAATTAAAGTCAACCTCATGTATATCTTAATATTAATATGATGATACTAGTTCGCTATATGTTTGCTTTGACATGGTCTAAAACAGGGGCCCTCAAACTATGGCCTTCCAGTTGTTCAGGAACTACAATTCCCATCATGGATAGTCATGTCTGTGAATGTCAGTGTTTTACAATGCCTCATGGGATGTGTAGTTCCGCAACAGCTGGAGGGCCGTAGTTTAACCACTTACCAACTGGAAGGTTTTCCAGCTTTAGGACCAGAGCACTTTTTGCGATTCGGCGCTGCGTCGCTTTAACTGACAATTGCGCAGTCGTGCGACGTTGCACTCAAACTAAATTTGCGTCCTTTTTTTCCCACAAATAGAGCTTTCTTTTGGTGGTATTTGATCGCCTCTGCGTCATTTCTGATCGCCGCTATAAACAAAAGAAGAGCGACCATTTTTCAAAAAAAAAAAAAAAAAAATTTCTTACTTTTTGCTAAAATTCAATTCCAAAAAAATATAAAAAAAAACATTTTTTTTCACCGTTTTTGGCTGATTTATATAATTCCTCATTTATTATTAAAAAAAAAAGCAATCTGTGTTTATTGGTCGGTTTGCGCAAAAGTTGCCGCGTTTACCGATGATGAGAATTAATTTCTGGGGTTTTTATTTATTTATTTATTTATTTTACTAGTAATGGCGGCGATCAGCGATTTTTAGTGGTAATGCGATATTTCAGCGGACATGTCGGACATGTTTGACACTTTTTTGGGACCAATGACATTTATTCAACGATCAGAAATTTAAAAGTCCACTGATTACTGTATAAATGTCATTGGCAGTGAAGGGGTTAACCGGGGGGGGGGGGGGGGGGGTGTTTCCTGGGTGTGTTCTAACTGGGAGGGTTGACCTAACATGGGCATGAGAGATCTAACTGATCCCAGTGACAGGGATCAGTAGATCACTCATGCCCCTATTAACAGAGCGGGGAACCGCCGTGTTTACATTGGCGGTTCCCCATTCTTTCCCTGTGGCCGCTCATCGCGGCTCGCCGGTGCACATCGGGTCCGCCCGAGCCGCGGGCACACTCCTCAGGAGTGCGGCGGGAGCGCGCGCGCCCCCTAGTGGCTGATTGCAGATTGCCGTCTTTTTACGGCGATTCTCGCTCAGCATCCCGACTGCTGCCGTGAAAACACGGTGCGCGGTCAAGAACTGGTTAAGGATGCCTGGTCTAAAGCCATGACACGATTATATGCCTTACACTACTGATTTTCTGTCTAACTTTGTATTGTTTTCTTGTTAAAAATCCAATAAAAACTATTGAAATGAAAATATAAGTTTCACTTTTTGAATTGAATTACTTTAATAAACTTTTTGATGATATTTTAATGTTATAGGAGGCACCTGTATGAACCCATCAATAAATGAATGCATGTAACACAGAATTTAACCTATTACAAACCCAATGGTAGCTCAAGCACCCCAATTGAAATCACCTGCCAAAAGACAACTTTAAAATACTATAAAGTCCAGTCTCCTTTAAAGTTATATCAACCATAAGCTTTGGTTAGCGTCTAAATTTTTTTCAAAATCATAATAAAACAAACAAGCTCTATTACTTGTAAAACTTACAGAAGATTCCACAGTAGAAGGTAAAATGCCGAAGAGAGATGAAACTCTGCGGCCAATACCAGACAGCATGCTTTGCCCTTGTTGAAGGAACCGCTGGTGTATTTTTCCAGAGGATTCTGGCATTAATCGAACAAGCTGATTCCCTTCTGATGACAATATGAAGTTGCTGCTCTGTACAAAGAAGAAAAAATAAACAATCACACACACATTTATAGCAAAATTAGATGCATATTTAAAGCCGTATTAAACGCAAAACCAAAAAATGTTACATACAGTCAGATCCATAAATATTGGGACATCCACACAATTCTAATCTTTTTGGCTCTATACACCACCACAATGGATTTGAAATGAAACAAACAAGATGTTTCACACTCTAAAGGTTTTTGTCTCCGGGTGTTCAATAATGGGAGGAGGACTTTAATGTCCCCCTGAACCCTCTGCACAACACCGACAGGTAAAACATTTTTGTAAAGGTAAAAAAATCAAGACCCTCCTCCAATCCCTCCACTTAACAGATGCTTGGCATTTTTTTACATCCCGAAGGAAGGGACTTTACTTTTTATTCTATATATTCTATACCGCATGAAAGGTACTCCCTCAGATTATCGCTTCATTTCGCAGAGGGATCCAGCAGGACTCTCGCAAGCTCACATAGGCATCCAATCCCTGTCAGATCACGCCCCGATTTCTCTGACATTGAACCCAGTAGCCACCTTGCAATGGACTCCCATCTGGAGGCTTGATGCCTCCCTAACAGACCTGGCCTTATTGCCAAGAGTGAAGTCCACCCTTGAGGACTTCTCACAAAACTCAAAAACAGGAATGGACCCTTTAGTTACTTGGGAGGCCCACAAATGTACCGTGAGGGGAGAACTTATTAAACTGGGAGCTAGACGTAAGAGGGAAAGGGAAGCAGAGGTAACAAGACTGACAAATAAGATTAACATACTTGAGACCCAACACAATCTTTGACTGCCCACTCTGCCACAGAATTACTAGAGACGAGGAAGGCACTGCAACAGATTTTTTACTACAAGACTAAACCGCTACTCTAGCAAAATCCCTGAGGAAATCCATATCCTCTAGCACAATCAAAGGCATTAGGCGGCCTGACAGCAAACTGGACGTTGACACAGATGCCATCGCGAAGTACTTCCACTCGTATTATACCAAGCTCTACAACCTAGCACCACACCATAGACCCCCGGGAGTGCAGGGAGACAAGATGAAGGTAATACAGGACTACTTGACAAATAGTGGGCTTCCAGCCTTGAGGACCTAATATCCAAAACAGAAATTATTAGGGCAGTTTGCGACACTAAGACAGGGAAAAGCCCAGGCCTGGATGGGTTCACAGCCATCTATGACAAGACTTTTCTAGACATCCTGGCGACACCGCTGGCCAGGGCCTTGAACTCCCTGCCCAACTGAAAGAGTGACACCTGACTTCCTCTCAGCGTATATTACAGTGATTCACAAGGCTGGCAAGGACCCTGAGATTTGCGCCAGTTACAGACCGATCTCTCTCAACGTCACGAAGGCGCTACTTCTGATTCAGGCGGTCCCCACTTGGAATATCGGGGGCCTTCTTCTGTCCACGGACGCGGAGAAATCCTTTGATAGGGATTCTTGGGATTTCATGCTTGCCACCTGCTCCCACATTGGGGTTGTACTCCCAGATGGCCTGGATAGCGTCGCTATACCAGAACCCCTCGGCCAGACTGAAAATTAATTGTGCCTTGTCGGAAAGAGTGCCAATTTCGAATGGCACCAGGCATGGGTGGCCGCTATCACCCCTACTCTTCATTTTGACTTTAGAACCATTTATTAGAACGATCAACGCCAATCCTGACATAAATGGATTTGAGCTGTCGGGCAGGGAGTTCAAGACAGCGGCATACGCAGATGACCTTCTGTTATTTTTGACAACTCCACACGTCACGATACCCAACCTAATCTCAGAATTTGCTTATTTCGGATTTATCTCCAACCTGAAAATGAATTACTGTAAGTCGGACGCACTAAGAGCAGTGCTGTATGCTCTGGCCCCTGAGGGTAAGCACTGTCTGCGATATCTTGCATTTTGCGCTTCCATGGATTCTTCTCTCTGTGTCTCTCTTCTGGCCGGGGTGCAGCGTAATACAGCCTACCAGTTTGGGACGTCAATCACGAATGCCCAGGGTGTCACAAAATGGCTGGAGGTCTTCTGGTACACTGAGTAGCGTTGTGCGACCTTGTGTGGAGGCTGAGAGGCAGAAGGGGAACTTACAGCGACAGTGGATTCCCTTTGATTGTAGCATATCAAGTACTGGTTTTAAATCCCTGCGATGCTGCAAGGTAATGCTGTTGAGATCCTGGAATATGAGTATCTCTGAACATCAGTTGGATTATGTTCTGTGCTTTTCTAAGGTTCCTTCCTCTAGCTTTTAGTCCACAATGCTGCAAACTATATCCCCAGGGGGGTCAGTTTATCTGTCTTTGGGTCTCAGGGCGCGGTGGATCCATTCCATCTCCACAGCTGTCTGTGCAGGTCTGTCGAGGAGGCTGTTGAAAAGTTCAGTGACTGTCTCTGAAAGGTGTTCAGGCTCTATGGCTTCCGAGAGGCCATGGACACGGTTGTTATGACGGCGGCCTCTATTGTCCAAATCCTCCAGGTGGTGGTGGATTTCTCTGAGCTGAAGGGTATGATCATTCACCTTGTTGGTCACTTTGCATAGGAATGTGTCATACTGAGTGGTAAGTTTCTCCACATGATGTACCCTGTCAGCTATGGCCTGTATATCTAGTCGTAGATCGGAAATAGCTGCAGACAGCATGTCTTATTTCTGCAGCTATTGTGCTTATGTCACGGATCCTGAGGTTCTGGTGGGAGTAGTCAGCATTCTCCTTCAGTTCAGCTGTGTGTGTGGCGGGCGGCATGTCAGTCGCTGGTGGTGTTGTGGCCTTAACTGCTCCTGTTGTGAAGCCGCCATGTTGCCTCTTTTTGTCCTGAAGAGCGCCGGGATGGTCTGGCTCAATCTTTCGTTCTGGTCGTGTGCGCGGGGGGGGGGGAAACTGTTGCTGATGTGTGGGAAGCTGTCCCCATGGTATACCAGCGTTGTAGAGGGGGTCCGGGCAGTGTAAACCTCCTTAAAGAGTGTGTGGAGTACCTGTAGTGGTGGGAGCTCTGGCTTTAGGCGGCCATCTTCCAGCGAGGTAAAACCAAGCCCCACTCATTTTCTAAAAAAATTTTGTACCTACTAGTAATTATTTTAGTGCATTTTTTGTGAAAATATGGTTTTAATAAACATTTGCACAGCTATGACGAGGGTTTCAAAATCAGTAGCACCTTTTTATTCTATTGGTCATATGCTTTCAGAAAATATACAGTTTGGGCGGTCTTGTACAAACTTTGAAAGCAGTGAGTGAAAAATGAAAACCTCCAGATTTTTAGAGAAATATGGATATTTACATTTTTGCTTAGGTTTGATTTTCACCATTTCGCAAAAAAGGCGCAGTTTAAGGTTAAGTCTAGAGTTGAGCGAACCCGGACTGTAAAGTTCGGGTCCGTACCGGACTTTGGGGTGTCTGTGCCCCGAACATTTGCAAAAAAGTCTGGGTTCGGTATTTGGGTATTTTGCGCCCCTTTTCTATAGTTGCAGGGTCGCCAATCAAAAACTGTTTCACTCGTTTGCCCTTAGAAGCCATCACAGCCATGCCTACTAATGACATGGCTGCAGCAGCTGTGGACGGGCATTGAACAACCGACCGATGAGTGGTTGTTGCCACTGAGCCTCAGTGGTGTGTGATAATGGGCGAAATCTCATAGCAGGTCTGGGCCGAGCCGATTTGATGCACATCCCTTGCCTGGCACATGTGCTGAATTTGGTGGTGCAGAAATTTCTAAAAAAAACTACCCGGATATGTCAGAACTGCAGCAGAAAGTGTGGGCTGTCTGTGCGCGCTTTCGGCGTTCTCACCCTGCTGGTGCTCGCCTGTCTGCACTGCAGTGGAACTTCGGCCTTCCCGCTTACCGACTCCTATGCGAAGTGCCCACAAGGTGGAACTCCACCTTGCACATGCTGGAGAGACTGTGCGAGCAGCAGCAGGCAATAGTGGAGTTTCAGCTGCAGCACGCACGGGTCAGTCGCTCTGCGGAACAGCACCACTTCACCACCGAATGGGGCTCCATGCGAAACCTGTGTACCATATTGCGGTGTTTCGAGTACTCCACCAACATGGCCAGTGCCGATGACGCTGTTTTCAGCGTTACTATCCCACTTATAGGTCTCCTTGAAAAAAAGGGATTTTATTATAACTTACCGTAAAATTCTTTTCTCCGAGTTCACTGACAGACGCAGCTCTTCTTGACTTTGTGGGGTTTTATGTTCGTCTTACCAGGAGTTAACTAGGCAGGGAAAGAATTCAGCTGGCCCCTCCCCTGGGGGCCGTCCTCCTTTCCTACATTAAAACCCCCCCTCACAGGAGGAGCTCTCCAGTTTGTACACAAGCCGTACCAAAACAGAGCCCAGAGGGGTGGGTGCTGCGTCTGTCAGTGAACTCGGAGAAAAGGATTTTACGGTAAGTTATAATAAAATCCCTTTTTCTCCTACGTTCACTGACAGACGCAGCTCTTCTTGACTTTGTGGGGACGTCCCCAAGCTGTGTCAAAAAAGAGGGGTG
>BLSH010502848.1:291873-306749 GCA_018402905.1 Glandirana rugosa
CCCCCCCCCCCCCTTTGCAGAAGACCGTAAGCGTCTGGTGACCTGACGGGCGTGCGAATGCCAGAAGACGTTTCCCCCCCCCCCCCCCCCACCCGAAGCTCGGGTGGGGGCAACCCATCAGGCAGAGGAGGGCCTGTCTTCTGCCTTTTCAGTCTTGCGCTGCCACTGCCGCTTACCGGCCCCTGCAGCAGCCTTGCCGGATCGAGTCACCTTTACGGCTGCGCCGGAGGCGCAAAAAAACTTCTTCTGACCCGAAGAAACAGGCCCGTCTACTGCGAAACTCTCCCCTCCGGGGCTCTGGGAGGAAAGTGCTCTTCCCACCAGTGAAATCCTTGATGATTTCATCCAGTTGTGGTCCGAAAAGACGGCCACCTTGAAAGGGGAGATCCGCAAGGCCTTGTTTGGATGCGTGGTCACCCAACCATGAGCGTAACCAAAAAGGACTCGTCTGAGAATGACGGCAAACACAGCCAATTTGGATAACATAGGGAGCAGATCCAGGGCTGCATCACATAGGTACTTTTCCTTGATACCTTTTAACAAAAACTCATCCCTCTGCGGCGCATCCATCAGGCGACCACAGTCCAGATCATTCTGAAGCTCCGCCTTACGCTCAGATAAGTATTGCGCCGCCATGGCCGACACTAGGGCCGACACCAGGGCCAACACCAGGGCCGGTCTCCGAGCTGAGCCTGCTAACAGAAAGAGTGCCTTTGACACCGCCTCTGTCCACCTGTCGGCCGGGTACTTACAAGAAGGGGACCCTTAAAGGGGAATGGTCTTCGCCTTATTCAGACAAGCTATCGGGGGGGTCCACCGCAGGGGAAGCCCACTTCTTTAGAAAGCTATCCTCGAACAGATAACAGATGGCATAGCGTTTTTACAGTGAGAAGGAATCCTGCAGACGCTGCCATTCATGATAGATCAGATGATCAAAGAACTGATCATAGTGGTAAGCCCTAGGGGGCCTGGCAAACCCACAAACATATGCAGAAGTCTGCGACTCGCCGTCTTGGTCCAGTCGCAGCATAGTGCGAATCCCAGAGATAATGGCGGACACCAGCGCTTTTCTGCGCAATGCCGCTGCCCCCTGGTCCTCCTCTCTGTCCAAGGGAGCCAGCTCACACCTATTTGAGGCACCCACACACCACCGCCCCACAGAATACCAGGGAGACCCAGGAGGACTGTACCCGCCACCACCAGCACCCACAGGAGAGCCCAGCTATACTTGCTGTTATGTGGCAGAAAAAATCCTGAGGACCGCCAAAAGAGCTGCGCCGTCAGAAGCCACACCGTTCCAAAGTTAAAGTAAAAACGGCTGTAGCAGGTTTCTACAGTGCAGGGACTCCAATATGGCCGCCGAGGTCATACACTAGAGGCCAAAAACCTGCTGGGGAATGTGGCTACAGTAAAATGGCCGCTCTGAGCACTAGAGGGAAGGCTCCCTTAGCGAAAAATGTCCGTGGCTACGGCAAAATGACGGCGATCCGCCGCAAAATGGCAGTGGATCACCGCATGGCGGCCCAAGTCCCCAAACAGCGGGCATAACGATCGGGTGCGGTGCGGGGGGAATGGGACCCCAGGTGAGACCAGGGGACCCGCACCGGTGGCTACATCCCAAAAGCGTGTCAGGACACCCGCCCCCCCCCCCTCTGCGCCTGAAAAGGGGAGACGGGGGCACTCACTCACCACTCCTGTCGGGCATAGCGGGTAGCCACCCGGTCGCATACCTTCCGCCCCTACTGGGCAGGATGCTACCGACCAAAATCGCCTCCGAACCGGACCGCAGTCCAGGACCTGGGCGCAAGTGGGGTACACCCACAGGCTGTCCACACGGAACGGGCACGATGCGGCGGGACCCCATACCTCGGGACTGGCTCGCATCGGTCGGCCGCGCTGGGGAAAGTACAGGATCCTGTAATGATCCTCTATGCCCCAGCCGGCTTCTTGAAAGCAGACCTCAGATAGCTTGATAGAAGCAAAAGAAAAGAAAAAGCAAATAAAATAAAAGAGCGGTCTCAATCCGGACCGCAGGTCCCATAAAGGGAGCCAGGTCAACTCCTTGCGACTAGGCATTTTAAAACTGATGAGCTAAGCTTCGGTGAACCTGCCACTATATGAGCCTCAAGCTGGGTAACCTTGTATTCTAGGTTTTGAGCCACGCTAGTTGTAGCCATAGAAGGCTTTAAATTGCTCATGACTGGCTGCAAAGATTCTTTTGAGTAGGAGGTCCATTTGTTTGTCCATTGGATCCCTGAGGATCCCCATGTCCTCAAAAGCCAGGTCTATAGATCTAGAGACCTATGAAAAAGCAGCATCGAGCTTCGGGACCTTGTTCCATACTGCAGTGGGGTCCTCCTCAAAAGGGAAGTGTCTCTTAGGTGCCCTTAAGAAAAAGGGCTCTCTCCGGTTCCTGCCATTCCTTCTTGATAGAATCTGAAATTGCTGGATGCACCAAAACATACGCCCCTTGGGCTCACTTAGACCCGCATACATACGGTAATGAAGTGTTAGCCCTCTTTTCTCTTGCCCAAGACCCAGAGCTGCCTGAATAGCTTTTAATAGGCTGTCAACTCCTTCCAGTGAGAACTTAAATTTAGAGGGGTTCATATCTGTACCCTACGCCTCCTCTTCCTCTGGAAGGTGCTGGGGATTGCCCATCCCTGGTAGGAGGATGAGGTAGGGTCTCTAACATTGGATCCTGGAGTGAAAAATGGGAAGATTCAGATGCGGAGGCCTGACTATTATCAGGCTTGGCCAATGAGTCACAAAGTGATTGAAACGTAGCTTGGAGCTCCTTCTTTACTGAGGCCAATAGATCCTCGCAGACAGAAGCAGACTCTTCCCTAACCAATTCAGTAATACAAGTACTGCATAAGGTTTTCTTCCAGTCCTCCCCCAATTTAGCCCTGCAAGAAGGGTATCTCCTTTTGCCTGATTCACTTTTGGCCTAGTGGGGAAAAGAAAGGAGATAAAAGAGAAAAAAAAAAAAAAAAAAAAAAAAAAAAAAAAAAAAAAAAAAACACGGGGGGCCCTGCTTGAGACCCTGTCTCTGCCCATGGTTCACTCCACAAGGTGCACTAAGAGGGAATAACATGACATGACCCAGTGCCCAGACAGGCCCCCGCCACCAAGGGGAATACAAAAGGAAGAACGGAAACCCAGGTAAAACATAGGGCAAATATACAAACTGCCCCTTACCTGGGCCTTGCTGGAGCCTGTGCCTATTCCCACTGCTGCAGATGCTGCCATTTCGTCCATCACGGGTGTGCAAAGCCTCTGTGGCTTTTCCCCCCCAATGCTTCCAGACTCCCACAGTGCCGCTACACCAGACTGGAATTGGAAATATGCTCCAGTTCCTGCCTTGCCTCCTCCCCCTGCGTCAGGAAGCCGGAAAGGACGTCGGCGCTGACCCGACGACCAGCTCCAGCAAAATGGCGGATGCCGAGCGGGCCAAAGGGTCATCTGTGGGCTCTCCCTGAGCACCTGGAGGGGAAGGAGGAGACTGTGCATGCGGCCCAGAATCCCTTTAAAGATTTGGAGGAAGGTGGTGTTTCCTGTGGTCTGGTGGAAGGAGTCACCATCTCTCAGGTGCTGCCCTGAAAGACGCTTTGGGAAATTACCATTTTCCCCATGGCTTCAAAAATATCTCTAGTACCAAGTCCTCAAAATCGGTCACGAAACAATGCTAATCCTCAGCTGAATGTGTACAAAAAGCTACATCTGGAGGAAAATCAGGGAGGCAATCCAGAGGAGAGGATGGGGGAACCATTTGCTACTCATCTGTTGAGGGAGAAGAGAAAGCTACCCCTCTGAGGCAAAGGACAGATGCAGGATTTTGATGTTACACACCTAGAGGGTGTGCTTGACACCCTGTCAGAGCAGTTAGCCAACTGAAACCTGGGAAGAGAGTGCATTATGCATAGCAGTTAAAGCAGGAACAAACTGGGTCTAGGTCTTCAATCTTTCCAGTGTCCACCTCCTGTAAGCAGCTGCAAATATCCCAAATGTACATGAAATACTATATTCCTGTGCCCCTAAATGGACAATAGAAGCAGATTGCATGCAAGAGTAGTCAACAACATCCAAAAGCTTTACTGCTTTGCATGTTTTATCATGAGGCATGTCCTATTATGGTGTATCACCAGATAATGTGAATTAGCTTTAAAATTCTGCAGGATTGCACAGGTATTATTCCACTCTTTTCTGGCTAGCAATTGTGAGGTCCTGTCCTATGTATATTGGAGAATAGGGGTGCTCTGGGGTGGGTATAAAATGCAAAGAGAACATGTTCAATGCATTGTTAGATAATGTTGCCATACACTGTACTGTACATGACCTGCTCCAGACTTGTGTTTCATATATACTACTTAGCATCACAATCATTTACACATTATGAGACCATGTATTTTACTTTTCGGCTGGTCATCCAAAAAACCCTTATTCAATATTTTTGTTTGGGAATTAAACATGTTTTAAAAAATTACTAGACAAATAATAGGGGCTAAGTGTAAAGGAGCGCCCAATGATGTAATACTTGAGATATTAACCACTTTATTAAGGGTACAGATGTTAGAAGAAAGCCAACACGTTTCAGGGGACCAAGGACTCCCCCTCCCTCAAAGAAGCTGCTTGCATGAAAATCCTATTACAGTTATTGTGGGGCCTGTATATTGTTACGATCTGACCATCAATAATGGTTTGAGAGGTAGCATTCTGTCAGACAAATAATAAGGAACAGTTTAGTAAACTGACATTACAGCCATTTACCTTTACAGATGGTGACTGGCTGATCTTCCAGATAGTAATATGATCACCGTATACTAACCAGGCCCATCCAAAATCAGACACGTTGAAACCTAAAAGTTGATCTAAGGAATTTAAGAAAAATTAACAAATATTCTTAGAAAAATAAATCCAAAAAAAAAAAAAAAAAATATTACTAACCACCCAACTTATTACTTTAATCAAATGAAGAAAATAGGGGAGCAAAGCCATAGATTCGTGAAGTTGATCACCTCAATTGGTTGATTTTCGGAAATAGTATACTATAGCAGAGATTTACATCCACCAGAATATTAAAAACACACACACACAATCTCACAAGAGTACACCCCTCACATTTTTGTAAATCTTTTATTATATATCTTTTCATGTGATAACACTGAAGAAATGACTCTTTGCTACAATGCCTATCAGTGTCAATCACTGCTTCCAAACAGTGCCACCTGTCAGTGCCCAGGCATAGGTAGGCTGCATATGACAATTGTATATAAAAATAGAAATATTTTTAAAAAAACAACATTTTTAGTTTCGGTTTTGAGCCTAGTACATTTTCGGTACACCACTAGTTACAAGGTCTCAGCTGTGAATGGGGAGCAGGTGTGTTAAATTCGGTGTTATCGCTCTCTCTCATCACTGGTGACTGGAAGTTCAACATGACACCTCATGGCTCAGCATCATATCCAGAGGTTGTCTTTGGGAAATAGACATATGAGTGCTGCCAGACTTACTGCAGAGGCTGAATGGGTAGGAAGGTCAGCTGTCAGTGCACAGACCATATGCCACACACTGCATTAAATTGGTCTGCATGGCTGTCATCCCAGAAGGAAGCCTCTTCTAAAGATGATGCACAAAAAAGCCTCCAGTTTGCTGAAGACTAGCAAACTGAGGACATGGATTACTGGAACCATGTCCTGTGGTCTGATGAGACCAAGATAAACTTATTTGGTTCAGATGGTGTCAAGCATGTGCGGCAGCAACCAGGTGAGGAGCACAGAGACAAGTGTGTCTTGCCTACAGTCAAGCATGGTGGTGGGAGTGTCATGGTCTGGGGCTGCATAAGTGCTGCCAGCACTGGGGAGCTACAGTTAATTGAAGGAACCATGAATGCAAACATGTACGGTGACATACTGAAGCAGAGCATGAAACCCCTCCCTTCGGAGACTGGGCCGCAGGGCAGTATTCAAACATGATAAATGACCCCAAAACACACCTCCAAGATGAACAGTGCCTTGATAAAGAAGCGGAGGGAAAAGGTGATGGACTGGCCAAGCATGTCTCCAGACCTAAACCCTATTGAGCATCTGTGGGGCATCCTCAAACGGAAGGTGGAGGAGCGCAATTTCTCTAACATCCGCCAGCTCCGTAATGTCGTCATGGAGGAGTGGAAGGGGACTCCTGTGGAGCTCTAGTGAACTCCATGCCCAAGAGGGTTAAGGCAGAGCTGCAAAAGAATGGTGGCCACACAAAATATTGACAATTTGGGACCAATTTGGACATTTTCACTTAGGGGTGTAGTCACATTTGTTGCCAGCGGTTTAAACATTCATGGCTGTGTGTTGAGTTATTTTTAGGGCACAGCAAATCTGCACTGTTATACAAGCTGTACACAGATATAATAAACTATTTACAAAAATGTTATGGGGTGTACTCACTTTTGTGAGATACTGTACACACACGAGAACAAAAATAGAAACAATTCATGAACACTTGATTTTTTTTCAAAAATAATGTAATCTTCATTGATCAACATTTGATGTCATTTTTTGTGACTACCATGCTAATAGAACAGAGTTTTTCAAAATCAAGGTAGTTCAACAACAAAAAAAAAAACCTTTATTTTGTAGAAAACACAATTATCAAAATTAGAGAACAGCAATGACTGTAGCATGGAGAAAGATTAAATCTCTGAAGATTAAAGCAACAATTAGTAGTAAACATAGAAATATGAGTGACGACAGAAAGACTGAGTAGTCCATCGAGTCTGCCCCTTTTTATTTATTTTTTGTTTTGTTTTCACATTAACCTCATTGTCAGACTATAGATTTATGTTAATCCCAAGCATGTTTGAAGACATTTACTGTTGACGGTCTCACAACCTCTGTTTGTAGTTTATTCCAATCATCAACTACCCTTTCAGCAAAATAATACTTTCTAAGATTAGTTTTGAACTTCCCTCCATTTAGTTTGAGGTCATGTCCCCGTGTTCTTGATTTTGGTTTCTTATTGAAAAGACTGCCCTCCTGAACTTGATGCATTTTAACCTCCCTGGCGGTATGATTCTGTCTGGAATTTTGTACCAAAAGCGGTACAATTATTTTGCATGAAAATTTGGCGTTTTATATTGTAGGCCTGTAATTCTTAGATATAACTCACTTAAATCTGTCCAAACAAGAGTCTAGTAGACATCCCAGGTATGAAAAAGTTTGAAAAATGAAATCATAAATTATAATATAATAAATAACTAAAAATAATTATCAAAAATAATAATATAATAGTAATAAAATTTATTCAATAATGTAATCAAACCAAAAACGCAGAAATTTGCTCATTTGCAGAATTGTCGCTGTCGTCACTTTCAGTTTCTGATGATAAATTTCCCCAAAAATCAGTATCACTCAATTCTGCAAATCATTCTTATTTACGATCGGTGTTTTCTAGCTGAAAAAAAACCACTTTTGACGCAAAGGGACACTTTTTGGTTGCTATGGACATTCTCATGTTTCCAGGCAGAAAGAATGACATTTATTATATAAAAGTGCATGCAGGGCTCTGTGCAAACCACTAGGGACAAAGGGGATGTGTAATGTTTTCATACAGTAATGTAATCTATAAGATTACAGTGTACTGTATGTACTGTGTGTGTTTCACTTTTTGAATTTCCCGCAGGGAACGGAGCCCGGCACACAGGAATCATCTGCCGGCGGAGAGACCCGCTGACACCGCGGGAGGACATCGCTGGATCCAGGGGACAAGGTAAGAAACATTGCCTGGATCCAGCGATGCAATCCCGAGTGTGGCTCGGGGTTACCGCTCTTGGTACTGAAATTCCACCCCGAGCCACACTCGGGAATACCGCCAGGGAGGTTAAAGGTTTCAATCATGTCTCCTCCTCTCTCCGCCTTCTTTCCTCCAGACTGTACATTAAGTTCCTTTAGTCGCTCTTGATATATTTTATCCCCCAGACCTTTCACCATTTTTGTTACCCATCTCTGAACCCGTTCTATCTTATCAATATCTTTTTGTAAGTGAGGTCTCCAGAACTGGACATAGTATTCTAAGTGGGGTATCACTAAAGATCTATATAGAGGAATCAGAACCTCCTTCCTCCTGCTGGTGATCCTGCTACTGATACATTCCAGAATTCTATTTGCTTTTCTCACTGCCTGGTCACACTGTTTGCTCATTTGGCAATCTGAAATAAACCCTAAAATATTTTTCTTTTGTAGTACTGACTAACACTGTATCCCCAATACTGTACTCTAAGGGGATTCTTCTTCCCTAGATGCATCATTTTACATTTAGAAATATTGAACTGCAGTCTCCACTGCTTTGACCAATCTTCCAGCAATGCCAAATCATGTTCCATGTTGCATACACTTCCAGGGATATCAAACCTTTTACATGCCTTTGTATCATCAGCAAAGAGACATACCTTGCCCAACAAACCTTTAGTTAGATCACTTACATAAAGGTTTAATAGAACAGGACCCAGTACAGAGCCTTGTGGTACCCCACTAGTGACTGGTCTCTGTTTTAAGTGAACCCCATTTACAACCACACTCTGGGATCTATCCTTTAGCCAACTGCATATCCACTGAACCACCCAAGGGTTAAGTCCTAGCTTGTACAACTTTTGTATTAGATCATTATGTGGAACTGTGTCTTGCTGAAATCAAGATACGCTACGTCCACAGCACCACCCTGGTCCAAAACACTGGTAATATAGTAAAAAAATTAAATCATATTTGTCTGACACAACCTGCCCTCAGTAAAGCCATGCTGCTTTGGGTCCAGCAAGTTGTGTATTTTTAGGTGATCAATGATCCTTCTTTTCAGGGGCGATTCCATTACCTTGACTACAATTGATGTTAAACTCACTGGCCTGGAATTGCCAGCTTCTACCTTGCTGCTCTTCTTGTGGATAGGTACAATATTAGCTATCCGCCAATCATGGGGAACTTCTCCTGTTAGAGGAGATTGATTAAAAAGATCTGTTAATAGTCCAACAACTAGATCTCAAAGTACTCTTAGAACTCTGGGATGAATACCATCAGGGCGCATTGCTTTATTAAGCTTTAACCGAGCCAGTTCCTCTGCTACCTCTGTCTCCAGAAATCCTAGAAATAAACCATCATTACTAGAACCAATATTATTCTCCAACTTATTAGTGCAGTCTACTTCTGAGAAGACTGAACAGAAGTAATTGTTCAAATGGTTTTCTACATCCTGGTCTCCCTCAACATATGCGTTGTGCCCAGTTTTTATTTTAGTGATCCCCTTGCTTTGATGGACTTCACCACATCTGCAGCCACAGGACATCACTAGTGTCTCACTGCTCTGGTGTGATTTGGTTACACTCTTCCTCCAGTCTCTTCCACAGTTCAGTGAATGTAGTGAGTTTTTTGGCCATAACTTTATCGCCAAAGATTTTTCAGAGGTTTTCTATTGGGTTTAGATCAGGACTCTGGTCTGGCCATTTATTTCAATGTTTTCAGCTTTTTTTTTTTAAATGACAAATTGTGCGACGTTGTAGCCAAACGAAAATGGCATCCTTTTTTTCCCACAAATAGAGCTTTCTTTTGGTGGTATTTGATCACCTCTGCTTCATTTCTGATCACAGCTATAAGCAAAAAAAGAGTGACAATTTTGAAAAAAAAATTACTTACTTTTGCTAAAATACATATCCAAAAAAATAAATGTATTCATTAGTTTTGGCCAATATATATTTTCTTCTACATATCTGTTAAAAAAACAAAATTGCAATCTGCGTTTGATTGGTTTGCGCAAAAGTTGCCGTGTTTACAAACCATGAGAATTTATGGCGTTTTTACTTTTTTTTTTTTTTTTTTTACTGGTAGTGGTGGTGATCTGCGATTTTTATCGGGACTGTGGTATTGCGGCGAACATGTCGGATATTTTTGACACTTTTTGGGACCATTCACATTTATACAGCGATCAGAGTTTTAAATATCCACTGATTACTGTATAAAAGGTCATTGGCAGGGAAGGGGTTAACTGTGTTAACTAGCGTGTTCTAACTGTATGGGGACTGGGCTGGCAGGGGCATAACAGATCTAACTGATCTCCAGTGACAGGGATCAGTAGATGAGTGTTAAGTCCCCTGTCAGAGACGTGTTTACATTGGCGTTCCCTTGCTTTTCTTCTGTTGTAAGCCATCGCAGATCGCCAGTGGACATAGAATCCACGAGAACGCGCCCCCTAGCCGCGCATGCATGAATCGCCATTTATAGATGGCGATTTGCGTTATGCTGCCACCTTACAGCAGTAAATGTATGCGATATGGTCCGGAATTGGTTAAGCGAATAAGTGTGGTACGCAGATATCACCAAAACAGGTTGCACAGCATTGCGATAATAAGCCAACTGCTCTCCAGGTAGAGGAGTAAACCTAGGAGACCCACTGAGAATGTATGCCAGCCAGAAGTGGGCAATCAACTTCCTAGCGAGATACAGTTCGCTTACTTGTGGATCGCCATATCTGAACGCAGACGGACCAATCCGGAATATCGGGACCGAGAGAGCGGTTCAGCACAGGCGAGTTAACCCGAGCTGACCGGGAAAAGATTCAGCACAGGCGAGCTACCCCTGCAGGGGTACCAAGCTCTGGTGAGTGGGGACACAGGAGGGGAGCACAGTGTGGAGTCACTGGATCACCTTGAGAATGATATACTAACACCAAAAAGTCACAGCACACATTGTTTCAAGCATCGGATTTACATCACCTAGAGACTTTTATTTCATAAAAAATGTTATTTCCACGTGGTCATCTATATATTTATATATATTTTTACATGTTTTGAAACACTTTGCACATGTGGTTTGCATTACTTATGAATATTATACTGTTTTTTGATGTATAACGCACAAGGTTTACATACACTGTCACTTTATTCATATTACCTGATTTTTACTATTTTCTAATTTTGACGCTTAAGGTTTTATACACTACGTCACTATTTTTATTACTCATTTTTTACTGGTTTATGACTGGGGGTTGTCTCATAATAAGTTTCTTAAAAAGTTTTATACCAATAGAAGATTTTTACTTCCAGGGATAGCGTCATTGTCCTGCATACGATTTTTTGTAAATCAGAAAGGATTGAAAGGCTGCACACTTGCAACGCTGCAAAACGGCTTTATTAAAACAAAACATAATCCATAAAAACATTCAACAGGGACAGGCAGGGGACTTTTGGTTTCACACCAGAGTTTGTGCTTGGTCAAAACCACACAAGGATGCATCTACTCACCCAATTTAAGTGTGTGTATAAATGGGTACAGGTGTTACTAATTATCCACTAACTACACACAAGTCAAGTCATGTATATGCCAAAAGATTCCTGGTAGCAACAAAAACAAAACATATTATAAAACATCTAAAAAGGAAAAAGATATAAGCAAAACAAACACAAACAATTATCCCATGTCAAACAAAGCCTCAAACTCCATATAAAAAAAACAGAACACAGTGAGTGCATATCACACCTGCCTGCCATCTGAAGAGTGACACCAAACTGAGTTGCTTTATCATCTGTATAAATAAATCGCTCCCAAACTCTGGTGGCCAGCACTTGTGGATGCACTCACCAAATAACTCACAACTCGATACAGTAAATGTGTTCTCAGCGCATAAAACACCTGCACGCCACCTGAAGAGCGACCCCAAACTAGATAGCTTTTCCTTAAATAAATCACACCCAGATTCTGGTGGCCAACAAGTGTGAAAGCACTCACAAAGAACCACACAGAATAACCCAACAGAATGAGTGCAGTGAGCACACATCTACACATCACCTAAAGAGCAACACCATACTGAATTACTATTCATCTTTATGAATAAATCGCTCCAAAGTTCTGGCGGCCAAAGCATATGAATACACTCACAGAAGAACACTCAAAACAACCCAATAGGGTGAGTGCACATCACACTTGCACGTCACCTGAAGAACGACACCATACTAAATGGCTTTTCATTCTGTATAAATAAAATCGCTCCAAAATTCTGGTGGCCAACAAGCATAAAAACACTCACAGAAAAATACAAAGCAACCCAATGGGGACTCGATCACATACTCAGAAATGAGTAAGATCCCATTCAAAGTTGGAAGTCTAGTCTGTAAACCAAAAATCCAGAAAATCTCACGTTTGCACAAAATTTGTGAGGCCTGTATTCCTCAATTCCCCAAAGACTGGGTTTACGGGCAGTGAGTTTCTCTCTCGATCTGTACAGTAATTATTCTGAAATATATAAAGAGTTCATCACAGAGTGTGTGGATTACTTACTGAACCATCATTTTTTCTCTTTTGATGGCAGCTTCTCTCGCCAAACTATCCATGGGTTGGTGGGAGAGGGTCTGCATCTTTGGAGATGGGAACTTGTTCCATCAGTCCATCAGACTGTACTGTTGTTACATTGATGATCTGCTCTTGGAATGTTCAAGTGTGGGTAGTATTTTAGATTTTTTAAATTACCTGAATGACAGTCTCAATCTGCGCTTCACTGGACATATGAACAGT
Organism: Glandirana rugosa; assembly: GCA_018402905.1. NCBI lineage: Eukaryota > Metazoa > Chordata > Amphibia > Anura > Ranidae > Glandirana > Glandirana rugosa. Next base: position 304,416 of record BLSH010502848.1, read on the forward strand.
GACTATACCCTTTTTGTATGTACTTCTTAGGGGAACTGATGGCGGTATGGTCTCTGGCCTATACAGGAAAACTCTGATAATAAACCGCTAAGAGCCGACTCTGGACAACCCAAAGCATGTCATACATGGTATACCAGTAAGACAGTTCATGAGATTACGGAGGATATGCAGTGAGGGTGCCGCTTTTAAAAAGGAGAAGTAGAGAGAGAGAGAGAGAGAGAGAGAGAGAGAGAGAGATATGAGACTAGCATCATTAATAGAGAAGTCAGTATTGCAGAAAGCACAGAGGAAAGCTTTATTACAGGATAAAAGATGCAGGCGTTTTTCAGTGGGGGTTGCATTTTTTTCTACCCCATTTAGCCAGGAGTTCCAGAAGATAAAGGATTGTGGAATCACAAATCGCCTCCTTGTATGAGGATTTCATCTTTAAAAATATTTTGTCTAAAGGTTTTAAAATGGTGCCCCGCAGATCCCCATCTCTTGGTAAAGCCTGGTCACCAAGGGATTTTAGCGCACACGCTCTTCCAATACAACTCAATTTAACTTTGTCAGTAATTTCAATTGTGGAATCGACAATTGTCCATTCTGCCCACGTATCACCAAGGGCGATCATTGTGTGTCTAGCATTAGTGGCAAATCCTATCGTGTCAGAACCTTCATCAATTGCAATACAAAGCAGGTTATTTATTTTGTTACCTGTAAAGAACGTCAAATTCAATATGTGGGTCTTACCACTAGGAGATTGAAGGACAGGCTAAATGACCATGTACGGGACACCGAAAAGGAACGTGCTACTAATGTAGCAAGACACTTTAACAAGGTTCATAATGGCGCTACAACACTAATACAAATACAAGGCATTGAAAAAGTCTGGACAACAAGGAGAAGTACAGATGTGTTTAGAATTTTGAGCAAATGTGAGGTTTTCTGATTTTTAGTTTACAGACTAGAATTCCAAGGGGTCTCAACTTTGAATTGGATCTCATCCATTTCTATGAGTAATGCCTTGTACACATGGTTCGACGATCGCATGCAACAGGTCGTACAAACGACCGTTGTATGCGAATCCAACCGTTAGTACGCGCGATTAGAACAGCTGACGTACGACGGTCGTACAACAGGAATTGTATGAGCAAACTACAAAACTTTGGTAGTACCAACAAGCGGTCATATGACCGTTGTATCGTGTGTACAGAGAAGTTGGTCCAACGAGTTGTATTGTACAAAACACGCATGCTCAGAAGTCAGTAACGGCCAGACACAAATTACATGCACCTGAACTTTCTCTTTATACGTTCATAACACGACACTACGTTCAGCTTGGTTGTACGATCGTGTAGTGCATGTCAGTATGCTAAATACAAGAGCCAACAAACGATTTGGTCCATTCGATCGTATGACCGTTGAACCGTGTGTACGAGGCTTAAGTGATCGGGTCCCCATTGGGTTGCCCTATGTTTTTCTGCTCGCGTTTTCATGCTTGTTAGCGACCAGAATTTTGGAGCAATTTATTTATACAGATAGAAACGTAATTTAGAATGGTGTCACTCTTCAGGTGGCGTGCAAGTGTGATATGCACTCACTTACCCGATTGGGTTGTTTAGTGTGTTCTTCTGTGAGTGTATTCACATGCTTTGGCCACCAGAACTTGGGAGCAATTTATTCATAAAGATGAAAAGTAATTCAGTATGGTGTCGCTCTTTAGGTGACTTGTAGATATGATATGTGCTCACTGCACTCACTTATTCTGTTGGGTTGTTGTGTGTGGTTCTCAGTTTGTCTCAGAGTGTTGCTCTTCAGATGGCGAGCAGATGCGATATGCACGGTTTACCTTTTTTTTTTTTTTTTTTTTTTTTTTTAAAAAGTTTGAGGCATTATGTTTACTGTATTTTGTATTATTTCAGTGTGTTTAGTTTATACCTTTTTCCTTTAGAGGTTTAGAATAGGTTTTATTTATTTTTGTTGCCATCAGGAATCTTTGGGTATACACATGACTAGACTGTTTAGGGTGTGTTAGTGGACAATTAGTAACACCTGTACCCATTTACACACATTTATATTTGATTAATAGATGCATCTCTATGTGGTTTTGACAAAGCAGGATCTCTCGTGTGAAATGCGTCAACCAAAAGGCCCCCTGCCTGTCTGTGTTAGAGATGTTTTTATGGATTATGTTTTGATTCAATAAAGCGGTTTTGCAGCGATGCGAGTGTGCAGCCATTTCATCCTTTCAGATTGTGGTCTCAGTGGCTGGGCGTGCACCTCTCCACCTGCAGTATGCGGAATGTTTCCTGGACTTGGGTTACTCACCTGTGAGCAGCACTTACTCTCCTG
>BLSH010502848.1:311853-338383 GCA_018402905.1 Glandirana rugosa
AAAATTGCGAAATAAGAGGAGGGGATGGGGTGCAGTGATGTAAAACCAACATAGGAGTACAGGGGGGAGAGCAAGACAACAGTGATTTTTTTTTTTTTTTTTATCTTCAAAAAAAAATTTTTTTTTTTTTTTTTTTTTAGTGACAACAGAACGAGAGGGGGGACATGAGGATACAACCAAAATGTAGTGACGTGGGGTAGGGGAGGAGAATAAAGCGTTAAAATTAGAAAATGTCACAAACATGGTTTATCGACTTTCAGCTGCGTCTTCCTCCGTTCTCTATACACCCGAAGAAGAATGAGACCAGCAAGCACTCGCTTAGATGGAGAGAAGGATGTTAATATGATATGGGGAAAGGGGGGGCACATTCAAAGGTTAAAATGGAGGGGATGTGGGGGGGCAGAGTGGTTTATGCTGCAAGGACAAGAAGTGGTTGGGTAGGAGGGGGAATAGGGTGGGGAAGGGGGACGGTGGATGGTGAACGATGCAAATAAAAGGGCTCAACAACATTTGCTCTTCCAGCCTGTCACGCCACCGCAGCTGCTATCTACGTTCTCACTGTTGGGTTCTTTAACTGGAGTCTTTCGAAGTATGTCTTCTGCTAACGTGAGGAATGCCTTCTCAATGTTTACGTTTGCTTTTGCGCTAATCTCAAAAAACCTAATTCCATGCTCCCGGGCAATCTGCTCTCCCTTTGCTTTGGGAACCACCCTCTTATCCTCCATATCACACTTGTTTCCTAGCAGCATCCGCTCCACATCTTCATTGGCATGCTCATCAATATTTCTGAGCCACTTGCTGATGTTCTCAAAGCTTTTGGCATTTGTGATATCGTAGACTAACATTATTCCCATAGCTCCTCTGTAGTAAGAGGTGGTAATGGTGTGGAATCGCTCCTGTCCGGCTGTGTCCCAGATCTGTAATTTGATCTTCTTTCCTTATAATTCCACAGTTTTGATCTTGAAGTCTATTCCGATGGTGGAGATGAAGGTGGTGTTGAAGGCATCATCGGAGAAGCGGAAGAGGACGCATGTCTTGCCCACCCCCGAGTCCCCGATGAGTAGGAGTTTGAAGAGCAGGTCGTAGGTCTTCTTCGCCATGGGCCCGCCGCTGTGTCACAATCCCTCCTCCTGGGACCGCCGCTGGGCGGGAGGGGGGCTCCTCATACACGGGGCCTTCCCCTGCACCGGGCTGACGGAAGGACGGACAGTTCGGACTCGTAGCTCCGTACTCCGGCTTGGCTCTCCTCCCTGCGCCCCTGTCTGACGACTCCTTCCTAGGCCTCGCCGCCGGGGAACACAGAGACTCTGGACAAATGGCCAGTAGCAGAATATATTTAGGGGGGTCATTTTTGCTATGTACATGCTATGTGTTAGAAATATATATTTTTTTATTTATTTATTTATTTATTTTTTTTTACACAAAGTTGTCAATTTATAAGTTTTCATTTTCTTTCCACGTTTTCCGAAGACTTGTGGGGAAAAAAAATGAAACATACAAGAGACTCATTTGATCACTTCCGGTTCGTGAGTGGGAGACATTGGAACGCACGCCGCTGGGGATTGCATACCACAGGCTTTTTAAATTTCTTCATCCTGTAAGTAGCATTTCACTTGCGCATTAAACATATTTGATGACGTTCTACACATGAGGTCTCCCTTTATTCTCCGAGCCACGTAGATACCACCTACATTATACTAGCTGAAGAGTCTGATCTGCAATCCACCGTCAGCATTCGGGAACCTGCTCCCCCCACTGACACAAGCTTTTTTGACCACTGACTGCAAAGCAGATGGTCAATGATCTCTGGTGAGTGAGGCCACAGAGGGGGTCCGGCACAAATTGCATGGCACGTGTGGAATAACAGTAACAGCACGACAGAGCACTTTGGTTGCACTTAGTCACCTTTATACAATTGAGGAATATGTACTTTTAGGAGCACCATTTAACCACTTGAATATTCAGTGACTTTTTATTTTTGCAAGGTGGTGTTAGCATATCGATTATATTCATTTGGACTTTATATGGAACAGCACAATATATTAACTTTGAATAATTTTGAAGCACTTGGACATTTTTAAGCGCTTTGTTTGCAATTTGTGTTTTTGTTATGTGATATTTGTCAGTGCACTGAACACTTTATGTGTTCTTTATGGGACATTTGGTTATGTTTATGAACTTATTGGTTTGAGTTTGCTCAGTTTTTCACACACGGTTTACACAGGGATTGGTGTCTTGATGCGCTGCCTATTTATTTAACATCTAAGAGACTCATAATGCCTCATAGAATATAAGCTGGGGTATTTGCTTTCCAAAATGGGGTCATTTTGTGGTTAATTTCACTTTCCTGGTGCTTCAGGGCCTTCAAAAGTGTAATAGGTCACTAGGATATTTTGTGTAACTTGTGCTCCTAGAATGCCTGATGGTGCTCCCTGCATGTTGGACCTCTCTATGTGGCCAGGCTGTGTAAAAAAAAAAGTCTCACACATTTGGTATTGCCATACTCGGGACAAACAGCAGAATGTATTTAGGTGCATAATTTGTGCTATGTAAATGCTATGTGTTATAAATATCTTATAAATTGACCACTTTGTGTAAAAATAAAAGTTTTTATTTTATTTTCGCATTTCTCAAAGACTTGTAGAAAAAAATGAACCATACAAGAGACTCATAATGCCTCATAGAATATACGTTGGATTGTTTGCTTTCCAAAATTGGGTCATTTTATGGGCAATTCCATTGCCCTGGTGCTCCAGGGCCTTCAAAACTTTAATAGGTGGTTGAGAAATGAGATGTAATTTATGCTCGTAGAATGCTTAAAGGAGCTACTTCAATGTTGGCCCTGTATATGTGGCCAAGCTGTGTAACGGTCTCACACATGAGGTATCAGGGAATAGCAGAATGTATTTTGGGGGTTTCATTTTTGCTATGTACATGCTATGTGTTGGAAATATCTTATAAATTGAGAACTTTGGGTTAAAAAAATGCATTTTCATTTTTTCCCCACATTTTCAAAAAACTTCTGGAAAAAATGAACCATTCAAAAGACTCATTATTAGAGTTGAGCGAACCCGGACTGTAAAGTTTGGGTTTGTACCGGACTTTGGGGTGTCCGTTGTTGTAGACATTTAGGATGTGTTTATTATGTATTGTCACAGTGTCTCCGGGTGTCGGTTTCCCGGTATTCGCTGCGTATAGCGAATATGGCTTTAACCGATATTGAGGACAGGCCACTTACAATGGAAACCATCCATTATTTGGTAATCACACACTTCACGGCCGATCATCCCGGCCGGCAGGCGCCCTGAGCGGTCAACGCTGGAGCAAACGCCGGTCCGGATCTTTGAGGTGCGATGCACGTTCTGTGGCGCGGGTGTATTACCGTCAATCGGGGGGGGCTCCTGTATTATGTACAGATTGACCTGCTTGGCGGCGATGTACTTGCGGCATGGAATCAGTATTGCCTTTTCTGTAAGGGTAATGATCTGTAAGCTTTCTGTCACATCTGATCAATGTGGCAGAAAAATACAGCTATATTCCTCTGTGCATAATTTACCCTTTAACGGAACAGTAGTATAATCACTATGAGATATAGTTCATAGAGCTGTATTTGATAGCGATTTGTTGTTATGGCAGTTCCGGCTTCGCTAGGAGTAGGATTATGAATATGCTTTGAATGCGTGATCTGTATCAGTGTTGTGCTTAGTAATTGTGTGTGTTATGTTGTAATTTTGGCGGTAATTTGTTTAAGCGTTCGTTTGGAGTCTCAGATTGTATAGTCCGTTTGTAAGGGAAGAGATTTCAGTTTGTGCTGCTTTTGGTGGGAATGGCATCTGAATTTCAGCTGGTAAGTTACCACCATTTTGTTGTAAAATTGTTACAATTTCAATCTGGTTTCTGCTGAACTTGCTTTTGGACCGAATTTCAGCATTTTGTGGAATTAAGTCATTTTCTGCAATAACTTCAGTTTCTGGCTTTAATTGCTTTGTTTTTGTGCAATACTTCAGTCTCAAGTGAAAATAGTCTGTTATTGTACTGAATTCCATTTCCAGTAGAATCATTTTGGTTGTTATGTTTAATTTGTTGTCCCAGCTATAATTCAGTTTTGGTAGAGACAGTCAATACTGTTAGACGGTTATTTAGCTTTAAGTGTGAAACCGAATTAACATTATAGGGTATAGAGGTCTTTTTGTGCTGTATTTGCTTACAGATTGTGCCTTTTTCATAAAGCATGTGTATGTGTAGAGTTTTGATTTTTGGTGGCAGATTTAGTTTAGACACAGTATTGTAATCGTAAAGAGGTTTTGTGCTTTTTACACTGTAATTCAGCTCTGGTTCTGTCTGTTTATAGTACAACTCATTTGTTAATGAAACCGTTGGTTGTTTTAGACGCTGAGGTTTGAGTAGCACATGGCTATCCCTGTTTTGGACTGAGTTTCTAGTGGCGAATGACGCCGTGCAACTAGAGATCAGTACTCCGTGAGGATGGTTAATTTCTATGCTGTATTTCAAATCCGGTTGATAAATTCTGTTATGCGAAAAAACAAAAAAACATCAGAGAGATAGCAAAAATATTAGGTGTGGCCAAATCAACAGTTTGGAACATCCTTAAAAAGAAAGAATGCACCGGTGAGCTCAGAAACACCAAAAGGCCCGGAAGACCACGGAAAACAACTGTGGTGGATGACCGAAGAATTCTTTCCCTGGTGAAGAAAACACCCTGCACAACAGTTGGCCAGATCAAGAACACTCTGCAGGAGGTAGGTGTATGTGTGTCAAATCAACAATCAAGAGAAGACTTCACCAGAGTGAATACGGAGGGTTCACCACAAAATGTAAACCATTGGTGAGCCTCAAAAACTAGGAAGGCCAGATTAGAGTTTGCCAAACATCATCTAACAACGCCTTCACAGTTCTGGAACAACATCCTATGGACAGATGAGACCAATATCATCTTGCACCAGAGTGATGGGAAGAGAAGAGTATGGAGAAGGAAAGGAACTGCTTATGGCTCAAAGTATACCACCTCATTAGTGAAGCATGGTGGTGGTAGTGTCATGGCATGGGCATGTATGGCTGCCAATGGAACTGGTTCTCTTGTATTTATTGATGTATCTGCTGACAAAAGCAGCAGGATGAATTCTGAAGTGTTTCGGGCAATATTATCTGCTCATATTCAGCCAAACGCTTCAGAAGTCATTGGACGGCGCTTCACAGTGCAGATGGACAATGACCCGAAGCATACTACGAAAGCAACCAAAGAGTTTAAGGGAAAGAAGTGGAATGGCCAAGTCAATCACCTGACCTGAATCTTATTGAGCATGCATTTCACTTGCTGAAGACAAAACTGAAGGGAAAATGGCCCAAGAACAGGCAGGAACTGAAGACAGTTGCAGTAGAGGCCTGGCAGAGCATCACCAGGGATGAAACCCAGCGTCTGGTGAGGTCTATGCGTTCCAGACTTTAGGCTGTAAAATATTTGCAACCAAGTATTAAAAAGAGAAAGTTTGATTTATGATTGTTAATCTGTCCCATTACTTTTGGTCCCTTAAAAAGTGGGAGGCACATATACAAACTGTTGTAATTCCTACACCATTCACCTGATTTGGATGTAAATACCCTCAAATTAAAGTTGAAAGTCTGCAGTTAAAGCACATCTTGTTCGTTTCATTGCAAATCCATTGTGGTGGTGTATAGAGCCAAAAAGGTTAGAATTGTGACGGTGTCCCAATATTTATGGACCTGACTGTATATGAAGGGGGGGGGGGGTAACCTCTAACCTCAAATCTCAAGGCAAGATCATCAGCCTCTTTATGAAAATCCTTGTTTCTAATACAGATGCTTCTGGCCCTAAGAAACTGTCCGACAGGAATAACTCTGATGGTACGTCTCGGGTGGTTGGAATCAGCCCTTAAAAAGGGTGTTCCCTGTAAAAACAGCTGGTTACTTTGGTGCCCTCATTGGAAGGAGGACATCTAGAAACTCTATAGATTCAGAGCCGACTTTGCCTGTAAACTTGAGATTAAGATTATTGTTGTTAAGGAACTCAAGCCAGCCATCCAGATCTACTGTACATCACCATCCGCCACAACCAACAAGTCATCTATATACTGGAGGGTACCACATGCAAAAAAGTGGGTTCTCTCCCACCACCCCATATAAAGGAGGGGGAGAACTTGGCTCCCATAGAGGCCCCGCACTTTTGAATGCAGTAGTCCCCAAACATAAAAAAATTATGGCTCAAAAGGTAATCAAGGCTTATAATGATGAATTCCTGGAGGTCTGGAGAAAAACAGCCTGATCTGTGTAGAAAGAAACAGCTCTAAGTCCTAGTGCATGTGGGATGGAAGAATAAAGACTTGAGACATCAAAGCTCAACCATTTGTAACTGCTTTTCCATTCAAAGTGTTCCAACTTAAATAATTGTTTGGTGTCCTTAAGATACCCTGGAAGCTCAGTTACCAATGGCTGTAATAAGTGATCCAGCCACTGGCCAAGCCTTTCATTCAGGGACCCGATCCCAGCCACTATCGGTCTACCTGTGAGTGTTTTTAACCCCTTGTGCAATTTAGGGAGGCGGTGGAAAACCAGAGTGACTGGATAATCGGGTATGAACATATCACGCTCCTTAATTGAAAGGATACCCAACCTTACTGCTCTATCGAGGAGATTGAAGAGTTTGTTTTTAAACGATTCAGTGGAGTTCCCCCTAAGTCTGACATAGGTGGAACTATCTGAAAGTTGCCTAACAGCCTCTAGCCTATAGGCTTCTGAGTCCAGAACAACCACTGCACCCCCTTTGTCCGCATTCCTTATCACCACATTTGGATCATTACAAGGGTCCCTAAGGGACACCTTCTCATCTAGTGATAGATTATGTGAAAGGGGGTTTTTTTGCTACCTCACGGGCCAGTTTGGTCAGATCCCTTTCTACCATTTTTTGGAAGAGATACAAATCCTTCCCTCTAGATTCGATCGGATAAAAATCCGATATAATTTTAAAGGGAATGTGTTAGAGTGGGACACTAGGGGGAGCAGGGGGGAAACCAGATTCTTCTTCTAAATCTCTAAGATTGCTTAGGGCACAGACTTCTAAAAAAGTTAATGGATAAGGTGGTGATTCAATAACAAAAAAGTGTCAGCACTATTAACATCTAATTCTACTGTATTTGCACCAACATTAAAATAATGTTTCTTCAAAGTAAGTGACCTTGCAAATTTACTAACATCTAACAAAGTGGCAAACAAATTAAAGTGCTGCACTGGGCAGAAGTCCAGTCCTTTAAACAGAGATTGATCAAAGCCTGATAAAGAACGTTGAGACAAATTAACCACACTGAGACTTAGCGAGGGGGACACTCCCGAAGTTGATAATGTGTCCCTTGGTTGCTTTTTGCGCCTTCTCCCGTCCTCGTTTTCCTTGTTTTTTCTTCTTTTCCTTGTTGGAATGACGGGGGCCTGAGTTTAAATCCTGTTCACATATAGTTTTTTGGCCGATTAGTGTCCGGGGATTAATCAGATACAGACATAAAAGAGTGTCATTGACAGGTTCACTTTCGGGATCGGAAAAACTCACTCTTTTCTTTGAGGAGGATCTCTGTTGTCTGCCTAAGAAGCGCTGTGCTTTCCTCCAAATATATACAATACCAGCTTCTTAATCTAATCGGTCTCTAGACATTTTTTCTTGTTTGGTTGTCATTACATACTTTTCCAATTTATTTAAAACGGAAATTAAGTTTACTTTCAAAGTCTGAGAACCCTACCACATTCTTTAAAACAGACAGCTCCTTTTGGGTCGCGGACATATCAGACTGCAGCCTTTCAAGCTCTTTTTTCTTTGAGGTTATTATGATATTCATCAATTTAAATGAGCAGGCTGACAGTGCTGAGGTCCACTTGTTTGAGATCTTCATCAACTAAATCAAAAGTAGAGAACTTCTTTATCCTAAGCCCTTTCGGATGCGTTATAAAGAAATATAGGCTGTAAGTGTACTTCGGCTCAGATCTCCTTAGTCATCAGAGTCTCCAACTTACGAAAGGTCTGTTTCAGGATCATTTCATCCATGTCTGGGAATTGAGACAATCTCTCTTGTCTAGACATACGGAGTGGATTGTCCGATGGTGTTGTGAAGGTTAGATTAAACCCCATGGTAGGGTCTGTAGGTGTCTGAGCAGATTCCGCCATGTCAGGTGTGGAGAGAGCAGCTTTTGTACTGCCGAGCCTGCAGAGACACAGGCTTCTAGGCAGACCATAGGTGAAGGCGATCCAGTTGGGTCGGCTGAGCAAGTCTCAGCAATAGCTAGTCCAGACGGAAAACAGAAAGAAAAGGAACCTGCTCCAAGCCTTGCCTGTTAATCACCAGTAATCTTCAGCTGCTACTCAACTTGGGTGCACCTGTTCTTTTCCCCCTCGGCTTCTCTGCTTCTTTAAGCTGCGGCTGAGTGGGAAGGAAAAAAAAAAAAAAAAACACACACACACACAAGAGAGGGACAGAGGCTGCTGTCAGACCTGGTGCATCAAAATAGGTTATCAGCTCACCATTGTGCACCCCTCCACCACAGCCGGGTTCCAGACTTCCAGGCCTTTGCCAGGGTCCGGTGCCAATCTAAGGGGTAAGTGGAGGAACCCTGAGGCGTTCCTAACCCTTTGGCTGGTCCTCCACCTCCCCCCTTCCAGCCTGGTAGGTCCACCCCCCTTTCGCTAGCCTACCTGAGCTGGAGCAGCACCACTGCCATCGTCGCTGGGCCTTTCTTCCTCCTGCAGCATGTCCACAGTCTTCCTGGGCCACTGCACTGGGAAAGGATTGGAGCTGAGCACCCTGCTGCTGTCTGGGTGCTGTGCGGCGTCTTTTCAAAAAGACCGCCATTCCAGCGTCCAAGCACTTGCGTGACCCGGAAGTGATGCGGCAGGGACCTGAATTCCTTCAGACGCCGGCGGCCAGAACTCAAGGTCCACCCGCTCCCCGCCCCGCACATTGCGGCACCTGCAGTGCGAGACTGCAGCCATGCTGGGAGCACGAGTCCTCCCCGGACTACTGGCCGGAAAAAGTGTCAGTCTGCGACCCTCCTCTGGGGCCCGACCGGGGCCTCCAGGCACCTGAAGGTACCAACTTACCTCCCCTTTAGGCATAGCCTCCTCAGCCACCGCCAGGGAGACTAGTTCCTCCTGCCTCCTCTGGTCTGAGTGGTGGCCCAATCCAGCCCCCTGCTCAGGTTCCGCTGCAATCGCCACCACCAGAGGGATCTTTTGATCTTTTTGGGAAGAAACACCTGGAAATCCAGGGTTTCCCTGCTCCCATTCCAAGACGTTAGGAGAAAAGCCTGTAGTGGGCGTTGGTGGAATCTTGCCCAGGGTACTGCGGGAAAGCAGGATGTCATAAGGCCTACTAACCTCGAAATCTGCCTTAGGGACACTGGTAGATTGGTCTGCAGTCTTGCTGCTCCCTGATCCATTTTTAAGATCTTTTCTTTTGGCAAAAAGATTTTTTGTTCTACCGAGGCTATCTCGTACCCTAGATATGATACCCTCTGGGAAGGGACTAGGCAAGATTTTTCTTGGTTGACTATCCACCCCAAGGATCCGAGAAAGCTCTGAATCTCCCTCAGTTCTGCTGAAAACTGGTGGGATGATTTTGCTATTATCAGAAGATCGTCCAAGTATGGACTGATCGTTATAGCCCTCAGTCTTAGTGGCGCTAAGGCTTCTGCAAGGACCTTTGTAAAGATTCTTAGTGCAGAAGACAGGCCGAAAGGTAGGGCCAGGCACTGATAGTGACATACTCTTGGCCCCATCCTGACCGCAAACCTGAGATACCTTTGCGATGCTGGATGTATTGGCACATGGAGGTATGCATCTCGAAGGTCCAATGTGGCCATGTAGCACTTCTGGAACACCAAGTTCCTTATGGAAAAAATGGATTCCATCCTGAAGTGCTTGTATTTCAAGGACTGGTTTAGGGGTCGCAGGTTCAGAATTAGACGGAACTTGCCTGAAGTCTTTCTTACCACAAATATGTGTGAGTAAAAGCCCGACACTGTTCGTCCTTGGGCACCTGCAGCAGCACCTTCTGGTCTAAGAGATCCCCTATCAGGAGACTCAAGGCCTCTGCTTTTTCTGGATTTCTGGACGGTGTTATGAGTAATCTTGCAGGGGGAACCGAGTCGAACTCCAATCTGTAACCGTTCTGGATTAAATCCAGAATGTATACATTGGAGGAGATTGCTGCCCATTGTGGGAAGAACTTCCCCAGTCTTCCTCCCACTGGGAGACATGAGTCATTGACTCTTTGCGGGCTTCTGAGGATTGAAGAGTATTCCTCCTCTCCCTCTGCCCTTCGCGACCCTTTGTCGCTTGCTGCTTTGGACCACGAAAGGGCCTCCGGCTAACCTGCTTACTTTTGGTTTCCGGAAAGGCCTTCTTTTTTTCAGCCGTGCGCTCAAATACTTCCTCCAAACCTGCACCAAACAGATGATCTCCAGAGAAGGGAATGCTGCAAAGGCGTAGCTTGGACGCCGAGTCTCCTGTCCAGGTTTTTAGCCAGAGAGCACGTCTGGCTGAATTGACCAGGGCAGCCGATCGGGCAGCCAGTTTAACTGACTCTGCCGAGGCATCCGCCAGATACCCAACTGCCTTAAATAGCAGCGGGAATGACTTCAAAATCTGTTGCCTGGACGTACCAGCCGACAGGTATGTTTGGAGTTGTGTAAGCCAGCTATCTACATTTCTGGCCACACACGTTGCTGCTAGCACAGTCTTTAGACTCAAAGAGGTAGATTCCCACGCTCTGCGTAGCAGAACATCTCCTCTTTTGTCCATTGGATCCTTTAGGGTTCCCATATCGTCAAATGCAAGGTCTGACTTCTTGGAAACTTTGGAAAGGGGCGCGTCCAATTTAGGAATCTTATTCCAAGGCTTGGACGGATCCTCTTCAAAAGGAAATCGCCTTTTCAGACCTCCTGAAAAAAATGGTTTCCTTTCTGGATCCTGCCATGCTACCCTGATTAATTCTTCCAGGGATTTATGGACCGGAAACACTCTTGGCTTTGTTGTCCGTGATCCTTCATACATTAGATCATGTTTGGACAACAGTACCTTCTCCTCTTCTATTTCAAGAGAGTGTTGTAAATAGCTTTTAGCAGGTCGGCTACATCCTCTAAAGACAACTAGTATCTAGAGCCCCTTGAGGGTTCCATATCCCGTCTTTCATCCTCAGAGCCAGACTCCGCTCCTGAAGAGCCCTGGGATCTAGGATCCTCTTCCAGGCTATCCTCCTCTCCTCTGGTGAGGATAGGCCTGACAGGGACTGTGGGGACCTGCAGTTTTTCAATTAGGCCCCTGAAGGATTTAAAAGTTGAGGCCAACTCATCCCTCACTGAACCCAAAATTTTGTAACATGCTGTAGTAGATTCGTCTCTCACTAGGCTATCTACACAGCTGCGACAATGGTTTCTCCCATGTAGAGCTTAACCTGGCCGCACACACCGCACATTTTCTCTTGGGACCTGCCACCTCCACCTTCTCCTGAGCTTTAACCTATGTAAAGTAGGGAGACAAGGCATAAAAACATTAGGGCTGGTCCGTACCTCCACACCTCCATGTGGCACAACATACAATAAGAAAAAAGTGCTGCAGAACTGAGACTAGTCTGTCTAGCCCATAGTTCAGAATAACCTCCCAAGGTAACAGCAATAAGGACCTGGTCCCCTGCTTACCTGAGAGGAGCTGGTGCCTGCAGCTGTTGGTTCCTGAGCACATGCTGGACCTTCCATGCTTGCTTGTGCCTGTGTCTGACTGCAGCCTGGCTATGCGACACTGAACCACCAGCAGCCCTACTCCCGCCGTCGGCGCTGTTTAAATGAGGCTAGCCACACCTCATCGGCGCCTGCAGATGTCGTCACTCGGCCAGCTTAAGCTACCTATGTAACTTCCGGTCGCCAGAGTGGGATGAACGGATGTACCCCCCTGAACGGGCGTTCCCGCCCACCGAGCGTTCCCGCCCAAATCAACGTTCCCACCCCTTCCACCGGAAATGACGCGCCGGGACGCCTCCTCACCACGAGGTGCGTCTGAGCGGGCTCCCCAGACCCAACGGAATGGACAGCTGGCAGCTTACCATCTGCAGTCCTACCTCTCCCCGAGGTTTGAAGGCGGCTGAGTCACAGCCCCTCTCCCTTCTCCAGGGAGGGATCGTGCGGGCTTAAAAAAGGTACCGTGACGCTCCAGAACCCCTCCGGTCAACTTCTGAGACTTAGGGCTCCTAAAGGCTTCTGATGTGCGACCTATCCTTCCGGAGGAAACAAATACTGAGGTATGTGGCTTGGAGGACTGCCTTTTATTTAAAATTGGGGATGTGTTTCCTGTCCGGAGGGGAGGAGCCCAAGGGTCTCAGAGGCTGTCCTGGAAGACGACTTGAGAAAAAAAGTGTCCCCGGGATGTGACGTTGTAAGGGGGCGGTGCCTCAGGACGACATCAGCGGGTGGCCCTGCTCCGTGCCAATATAAGGCAATGCGCAGGATGGACTTGGCATTCGAGTGGGAAAGAGCCACGAGTCAACATCTCCAGAAGAGAGAGGGAGAAGACAGAACACCCCTCAGAAGACAGAAAAACCCCGCAAAAGAGCAGAAGAAAGAAGAGCCGGAGAGGGGAGAAGAGCCGGAGCTGATTTAATAAAATGTTAAAAAGCTGTGTAGTGTTTTTTTGAACACTTTTCTCCAAGCAAATGGGTAGGGGTACTATGTATCCCATACTCCTTCACATAGGGTAGGGGTGGGATCTGTTAAAGGGGGCTTCCAGATTCCGATAAGCCCCCGCCCACAGACCCTGACAACCCAACAGGCAGGGTTGTCGGGAAGAGACTCTTGTCTTCATCAACATTGAGACAAGGTGCTTTAGGGTGGGGGGCGCAGGGCCCCCCTCCCCAAAGCACCCATACTCCCCATGTTGAGGGCATGCGCCCTGGTATGGTGCAGAGGGGGCACTTGCTCGTCCCCACCCTCTTTCCTGCATGCCCAGATAAGGGTCTAGTATGGATTTTGGGGGTGACCCTACGCCTTTTTTTGGTGTGGGGGTTCCCCTTCAAATCCATACCAGACTGAAGGGTCTGGTACCTCTCGGGGGGTATGCTAATTTTTTTATTTCATTTTAATTTGCATGGGAGTTCTCCTTCAAGATCCTCTGCACACAAGTCGCACCGCAAGTCGGATCTGACTTCTGGTGCGACTTTTATTCAAATTAATGGGCTCCCATAGGTAACCATGAATTTTGAATAGAGGCAGAGAAACGCCGCTGAAAGCTAGCATGGAAAAACGTGCATTGACGCCAATGCAAATCGCTGATTAAATAGTGTTTTTAACATGGCTTTTATCCTGACATCTGTACCGACTTAACAGCTAGTTTTGCATAATGCCCGTGTATATGAGGCCTTAGAAATCGGGGTAGCCGATGGCCAGTATATGATGCTGATTTTTTTTGGCCGATAGGTTAGGCCGATTTTTCTTTTTTTCCCCCTTCATCTCATAAAATCTAACATTTAATAAGAAGTGATTACAGAAAATTGCTTCAATTAAACATTTGTTAAACACAACAAGCCTCCAAACAGTGCACTTGTATAATAATAAAAAAATATGTATCTTAAATATTAAATGCACAAAAAAAGTAATCAAAACTTTTTTTTTTTTTTTTTGTCCAAAAAAGTGCTAACATTGCTGTCTAGTTTTTTTTTTTTTCTTCATTGTGTGGCATGATTTTACCGTAATTTTGATGCGATTTGGGATCAATACGACTTTGTTGCAACTTAAGCACAATCAAAACATATTACAAAGTTGTACAGAAATCGCATCTATATTATTCAGGTGCAACTTGCATGCAACTTTGAGGGTTTCACATTGAAGTCTGTGGAACTCAAGTTGCATCAAAGTTGGACCAAAGTAATGCAGGGACTACTTTGAAGTTGACGCGACTTGAAGTCGTACAGATATGAATGGTACTCATTGGAAATCGTGGGGAACAACTTGTCATGCGACTTTGCAGTCCCAAGTCGCAGGACAAGTCGCATATGTGTGAAAGGAGACTAAAGTGTATTTTTTTGCAAAAACATTGCTTTAGAAAGACCACTGCGCAAACACCGTGTTATATTGCAACAACCGCCATTTTATTCTCTAGGGTCTCTTCCAAAAAAAAAACTACAACTAATAAATTATAAATATAAAATATATTTATATGTTTGGGGGCTCTAAGTGAATTTCTAGAAGAAAATACTGTTTTTTTACTTGTAAGCAACAAATGTCAGAAAAGATTTAGTCTTTAAATTAAACTGAACTCTTCTACACACGGGAGTTCATTCCTTTGATAAGTAGAAACATTGTATCTCTGCTTCTTTTATCAGCGATGTTCTCAGACTTGGCAGGCTGCCTGGATTGTCGTCTTTGTTCTATAGCAGTGACTCAAGTCGCTCCGACTCAGAAAAAGGTTCCTTCAGGGTACTTCCATTGACTTCTATTTGCAAGTCGCGCTGTGCAGGGTCGCACTGAGTTGTCCCGCAAGTCGGAGACGTCCCTGTGTGAACTGTGTGCATAAATTAATTGGACACATTTGCAGCACATGCTGATTAATTTAAAAAATGCCAAATATCAGCCTGATCTATTGGCCAGTCAATAGATCGGTCTACCTCTACCTATTCGTGTGTAAAGTATGGTGCACTAGGTTTTAAATTCAAAGGCTACTCGGAGGACTATAGAATACTTTGGTAACGTTGATCGCTATTCTATAAACAACATTTCTAGCAATAAGCCAAGTAGATCATTTAATTTTCTGGTTAAGGCATATCTTATTATTAGGGACCACTTACTGGATTTCACCTTCTGTAAAGTGATGGAGTATGATCTACTGTGGATACCAATATATCCTTCAAGCCAGCCATGGTTCTCTGTAGCAAGTGCTAATTATTGTAAATCCCGTGTCGTTTACTTGAAAAAAGTATTGTTTGTGATATTTTTCCTTCTTGCATTAAGAACTTATTGAAAGAAAAAGCACAGAAGATTTTTTTCCCCCAAGCACAGTCAAGTGTTCTGGGCTCCATAGACTGCAATGGGAAAGCATGTAATGCATGCTTTCATGCCTGAAAAATTCCAAAGCTGCATTTTGCTTGAGAAAGGGCAAACTATGAAGAGGATTTTTGGGACATTGGACAATTTATTAAAAAAAAAAAAAAAAAAAAAAAAAAAAAACATAGAGTGATTCTAAAGACAGAAGTTTTTTTTTTTTATCTTCATGCATTCTATGTAATAAAATAAAAAAAAACCTTCAGTGTGCAGCAGCAGCCCCCTCAACCCCCTATCGCAAACCAGCGATGTGCACGAGTGCCTCGGCTGTCCAGGACTCTCCCAACAAACCGGCTGACTAAACTAAAAGATAATGAAAATAAACGTTATTATCGCTTAGTCATTTCAGCCCAGGGTAAAAGAGCCATTTGCATCAGTGCAAGGGATATTTCATTTTTCTTTGCCCAGGGATAGGCTTTAAAGGGGTTGTAAAGGCAAAAGTTTTTTTTCTTATCTTAATGCGTTAAGTTAAAAAGCCTTCTGTGTGCAGCAGCCCCCCCACCCCCCCACCACCAAATACTTACCTGAGCACATCAAGATCCAACGATGCTGCAGGAGTGACTCAGCTGCCCGCGACTCCCCTCATTGGCAGCAGTCCAGCGCCATTGGCTCCCGCTGCTGTCAAAGCCAGTCAGCATATGAGAGAAAGGGGGCAGGGCCGTGGCTCTGCATTTGAATGGACACAGCTCAGCTTAGGTACCCCCATAGAAAACTGCTTGCTGTGTGGGCACTCAGCAGGAAGGATGGGCCAGGAGCGCCAAAGAGGTATCTGAGAAGAGGAGGATCTGGGCTGCTCTGTGCAAAACCACTGCACAGAGCAAGCAAGAATAAGGGGAAGAGACTTTAGTGCAACTTTAAAAGCAAACCATTTTTAGGTTTAGATGAAGTTTAACAGGATTAGAAGAATTGTTTTGTTTTTTGCGGTCTATTCCCGTTCGGGAGATTCACCCTCACTATTTGTCCTGCTTATCGTTGTCACTGAAACAAAATCCCAAGTGTTGTCACCAGAACAAGGACAGAGGAAATCTTCTAATAGGGACCTTAGGTTCTAGTAACCCAGGCGACGGGCCCAGTGATTTTCTCCCTTTGAAGGAGTGCTCTCACATCCTGTTTTGGATATAGGACAAAAAGTGAAGGGAAATCTTCCCAGTGGGACACAGATGAAAAAATAATAGGGGTTACAACCCTCCATCACGCTAACCAAAATGGAAAAAAGGGATTTTATTAAAACTCACCGTAAAATCCTTTTCTCCGAGTTCACTGAGACGCAACTCTTCATGACATGTTGGGTTTATACTCATCCTACTAGGAGTTAACTAGGCAGGAAAGTGGCAAGCTGGCCCCTCCCAAATAAACCCCCTACCTAGCTTAGCTCATCAGTTCATAACAAGCCGTACCGAAACAGAGCGCAGAGGGGTGGGTGCTGCGTCTGTCAGTGAACTCGGAGAAAAGGATTTTATGGTAAGTTTTAATAAAATCCCTTTTTCTCCTACGTTCACTGACAGACGCAGCTCTTCATGACATGTGGGGATGTCCCAAAGCTGTGTCAAAAAGGGGTGGGTAAACAACAACTGTACCCAACAGAACCTCTAAAGAGGCGCCAGACGCACCTACACTGCCGCCTGTAAAACTTTGAGGCCAAAAGCAGCATCCGAGGATGCTGACACATCAATCTTATAAAACTTAGTGAAAGTGTGTACCGAGGCCCAAGTGGCCGCCTTGCACACCTGTGACACCGAAGCCTGGTGTCAGAAAGCCCAGGAAGTGCTAACAGCCCTGGTAGAATGAGCCAAGACTGGTAAAGGGGGAACCTTGCCCCGAACAGAATATGCATGAGTCACGGTCTGTCTGATCCAACGGGAGACAGTAGCCGACGAGGCCGCCAAACCATTGCACGGACCATCCGTCAGTACAAAGAATCAGACTTCCGGAAGGAAGCTGTAGCATTCAGATACACTCGTAAGGCCCTTACTACGTCCAAGGAATGCAACTCAAATTCCTTAGGATGCGATGGACATGGGCACAAGGAAGGAAGAACAATATCTTCATTAATCTGAAAAGAAGAAACGAAGGAGATGGTCGCAAGAACGCCTTGTCCTTGTGCAGGACCAGATAGGGAGACTTGCACAACAGTGCAGCCAGCTCAGACACCCGCCTGGCGGATGTGGCAGCCACCAAGAAAGCCACATTCTGCGACAGCAGTTGTAAGGGAATCTCCCTGATCTTCTCATATGGCGGTTTCTGAAGCACAGAAAGCATCAAATTCAAATCCCATGGAGCCATCGGGGCCCGCACCCAAGGCGCCACATAACGCACACCTTGTACAAAGGTACGAATCAACGAATGTGATGCCAAGGGTCTTAAAAAAAAAAAAAAAACGCCAGAGCCGTTATCTGGCCCTTGAGAGTACTCAAGGCAAGCTTCTTGTTCAGGCCTTGCTGTAAAAAGGTCAGGACCCCACGTAAGAGCGAGGATTGTAACCCTCCGCC
Source organism: Glandirana rugosa (assembly GCA_018402905.1). Classification (NCBI taxonomy): domain Eukaryota; kingdom Metazoa; phylum Chordata; class Amphibia; order Anura; family Ranidae; genus Glandirana; species Glandirana rugosa. The sequence continues at coordinate 329,442 of BLSH010502848.1, forward strand.
TCTCACCAAGCTATGCAAGCGTTCTAGGTGCGGTGATAAATCTTGCGAGAAGTACACTTGCGTGCTTTGAGCATGGTAGGGATTAAGGAGTCAGCGACACCCCTGTCCCTCAGCACCTAGGACTCAATAGCCAGGCCGTCAAAGCCAACGGGGGTAAAGCAGGGTGCAAGATGTGCCCCTGAGACAGTAGATCGTCCAGCAGCGGGAGCCGCCAGGGAAGGTCCGCCACCATTCGCACCACGTCGGCGTACCACGGACGCCGAGGCCAATCCGGAGCCACCAGGATCATTGGAATTCCCTCCGCTTCTACCCTGCGTAGCAACTGCAGGAGAAGCTTGATCGGAGGGAAGGCGTACAGAAGAGGATACCGGCCCCAAGGGGCCACGAGAGCGTCCGTGGCTACCACCAACGGCTCTCTCGTCCTGCACACAAAGGTCTTCACTTTATGATTGAACCGAGACACCATGAGATCCTCATCCGGCCTCCCCCACTTGTGGCAAATCTGGCTGAACACCTGGAGAGACCACTCTCCTTGATCCAACGTCTGGCGACTGAGAAAGTCCACCTGCCAGTTTTCTACGCCTGGAATGTAAATGGCGGAGATTGCAGGAACGTGAAGGTCTGCCCAACGCAAGATCAGAGCTGCTTCCGCCGCAGCTGCTGAACTCCTCGTTCTGCCCTGATGGTTTACATACGCCACTGCTGTGGCATTGTCCGACTGAACCCAAATCGGGCGAACTCGCAACTTCACCGTCCAGTGAGATAAGCATAGCCTGATCGCCCTTAGCTCCAGCACATTAATCGGGAGGCGTGCTTCTTGCGCAGACCAAAGGCCCTGGGCAGACAGTTGCCCCAAGACCCCACCCCAGCCCAATAGGCTGGCGTCTGTCGTGATTATCACCCAGTGAAGGGGCAGTAACGACTTCCCCAGAGTCAGGGCCGGGTCCCGAAGCCACCAGGCCAGAGAGCCCCTGGTCTGGGAGTTTAGACAGATCAGAAGGTCCAAGGACTGTGGAAACCTGTCCCACCGAGACAGAATCGCTCGCTGGAGAAGGTGGACGTGGCTCTGGGCGTATGGTACCGCCTCAAAGGTTGAGACCATGAACCCCAGCACCCGCATACAGAACCATAATGACGACTGCTGGTGTGACAATAAGGTCCACACCGCCGTCTGTAGCGACAGCAACTTGGCCAGAGGTAGGAACACCTTCGCCTGCTCTGTGACCAGAATCAGACCCAGATACTCCAGGCGAAGGGACGGAGACACTGTCGACTTTTGCAAGTTGATCAACCAGCCGAGGTCCTGCAACGAAGTCATGGTGATCCTCATTCTCCTCCAGGGCCGAGGCAGACTCCGCTCTCAAGAGCAGGTTGTCGAGGTAAGCTACCACCGCAAAGCCTCTCTGCCGCAGTAACGGCAGTACTGGGGCCACCAGCTTGGTGAAAAACAGAGGAGCCGAGGCCAGACCAAAAGGGAGTGCCACAAATTGGTAATGGAGGTCCCCCACTGGAAAGCGCAGAAAACGCGGATGCCGTGGACAAATGGGAACAAGTAGATACGCGTCCCTGATATCCAGAGATGCCAGAAATTCCCCTTGATGGAGGGCGGCCACAACCGAACAAACTGATTCCATCTGGAATTTCCGTGCCTTTACATATCGGTTCAGGGCCTTCAGGTCCAGAACTGGCCGGACCCCCCCCCCCTCCTTTTTTGGAGACCACAAACAGGTTTGAGTAAAAACCTCGAAACCTCTCCACTGGAGGTACGGGCACGATTACCCCCTGGTCCCAAAGAGGGCCTTCCGTCGCCCATGCGGGAGTTTCAAGTTCGATGGGAAGAACCTGTCTGGGGGTAGAATGCTGAACTCTATCCTGTACCTGTACACCACTTCCTGAACCCACCGGTCGGAAATGCGAGCAGTCCACCGGTCTGCGAACCCCGGAAGACGTCCCCCCACCCGAAGCCCGGGTGGGGGCAACCCATCAGGCAGAGGAGGGCTTGTCCTCTGCCTTTTCAGTTTTGCGCTGCCACTGCCGCTTACCAGGCCCTGCAGCGGCCTTGCCGGGTCGGGTCCCCTTACCTGCTGCGCCGGAGGCGCGAAAAAACCTCTTCTGACCCAAAGAAACAGGCCCCTGTCTACGGCGAAATTCTCGCCTCCGGGGCTCCGGGAGGAAAGTGCTCTTTCCCCCAGTGAAAACTTTAATGATCTCATCCAATTGTGGACCGAAAAGACGGCCATCCTGGAAAGGAAGATCTGCAAGGCCTTTTTTGGACGCGTGGTCCCCTGACCATGAGCGTAACCAAAGGACTCGTCTGAAAATGACGGCAAATACAGCCATTTTGGATAACATAGGGAGCAGATCCAGAGCTGCATCACAGAGGTATTTGATACCCTGAAACAAAAACTCAGCCCTCTGCGGTACATCCATCAGGCGACCGCAGTGCATATCATTCTGAAGCTCCACCATACGCTCAGATAAGAATTGCGCCGCCATGGCGAACGCCAGGGCCAGTTGCAGAGCTGCGCCTGCTAAGAGAAAAAGAGCTTTTGACGCCGCCTCTGTCCGCCTATCAGCCGGATCCTTAAAAGAGGGGGAATGATCGTCGCCTTATTCAGGCGAGCTATCGGGGGTCCACCGTAGGTGGCGCCCACTTCTTCAGAAAACTATCCTCAAACGGATAACGGATGGCAAAGCGTTTTGACAGTGAGAAGGAATGCTGCGGACGCTGCCATTCACGATATATCAGATGATCAAAAAAACTGATCATAGGGATAAGCCCTAGGGGCACTGGCAGATCCGCAAACATATGCAGACATCTGCGACTCGCCGTCTTGGCTCAGTCGCAGCGTAGTGCGAATCCCAGAGATAATGGTTGGATACCAGTGCTTTTTCGCGCACAGCCGCCGCCCCCTGGTCGTCCTCTCCATCCAAGGGGGCCAGTTCACCTTCAGAAAGCTCTACCGGGGTCCCTGTGACCCCGAGGCAATCTCTGGTTCAGAATCCTCCCCTGAGGAACAGGGGGGAGGAGGGCGTTTTCTAGGGGCCCCTGGAGCGATGCTCGGCTCTATCAGGGGAAGAAACTCGCCAAAAACCACCCTCAGCTGGTCTAAAAACACCCCCTGCGCAGACTGCGCTGCCGCTGATTCCTCCTCAGCAGGCCCATCGGGGTAGTCTGCCATCGTTTTCGCTGATTGGAATAAAATGCAGAAAGATAAACTATTTGAGGCACCCCCACAGTGCAGCACACCGCCGCCCCAGAGAACGACAGGAAGACCCAGGAGGACTGCACCCGCCACCACCAGCACCCAAAGGAGAGCCCAGCTATACTTGCTGTTTGCTGCCAGAAAACAACTTGAGGACCGCCAGAGCCACACCGTTCCAAAGAGAAAGTAAAAATGGCTGTAGCACATTTTTACAGCATGCAGGGACTCCAATATGGCTGCCGAGGTCATGCACTAGAGGCCAAACACCTGCTGGGGAACGTGGCTACAGCAAAATGGCCGCTTTGAGCACTAGGGGGAAAGCCCCCTTAGAAAGAAGCGTCTGCAGCTATGGCAAAATGGCAGCAGATCGCCCAAATCCCCAAAATGCGGGGATAACAATTGGGTGCGGTGCCGGGGGGGGGGGTTACCCCCGAGGAGAACAGGGGACCCCCACCAGTGGCTACATCCCAGACAGTTGCTAGGACCCCCGTTGCGCCCCCCCCCCTCAGCTCCAGAAAAGGGGAGAGGGGGGCGCTCACTCACCATCCTGACGGGCGTAGCGGGTAGCCACCCGGTCGCAGACCTTTCGCCCCTGCCCGGGCAGGATGCTGCCGGCCAGATCGCCTCTGAACCGGACCGCAGTCCAGGACCTGGGCGCAAGCGGGGTACACCCCCAGGCCACCCGCACGGAATGGGCACGATGCGGCGGGCCCCCATACCACGGGACTGGCTCGCATCGGTCAGCTGGGCAGGGGAAAGTACAGAGTGCTGGAACGACCCTCTATGCCCCGGCCGGCTTCTTGATAGCAGACTTAAATGCTTGATAGAAGTAAGGGGAAAAAAAGCAATGAAGCAAATAAAAGCAATAGATGAAAGAGCGGTCTCAATCCGGACCGCAGATCCCATAAGGGATCCAGGTCAACTCCTTGCGACTAGGGATTGAAAACTGATGAGCTAAGCTAGGTAGGGGGTTTTATGTGGGAAGAGGGGACGGCCCCTGTGGGAGGGGCCAGCTTGCTTCTTCCCTGCCTAGTTAACTCCTAGTAGGACGAGCATAAACCCCACGTCATGAAGAGCTGCGTCTGTCAGTGAACGTAGGAGAAAAAGGGTTTTGCCTTTAGTTCTAGTTCAACGGGATATACACTTTCAAATTATTATTTACACAAGCTGGGGAATTAAAGTGAAACCCCAGTCAAATCCTAAGACCGCCCATACCCTATTTTCTGTCAGACAGTGACTAAAGAGAAGGGGGGGGGGGGTGGTTGGGACTTTACATGAAGCCATGACATGGTAGGGTCATGCTCTTCCATCACTGCAACTTGAAGTAGAGCAATTGGGCTGGGACACATGTGGTAGGAGAAAATTGAAGATGGATCATGTGTTAAAGGTTTATTTAGGAATTCATATTAAGAATAAAGCATTGTACATACAGGCAATCAAAATGAGAACATGATTGTACAGTGTCAAAAGAGACATGTCATCCTGTCATTGGGGTAACCCCTTAATAGGGCATTATGAGGCCATGGCATTACACAGATTATTATTATTATCAACTGTATGTATATGCATTAATAGATAGCTCAGTGAATTTCATAAAATTGATGAATTCATTGAGATATATATATATATATATATATTTTTTATGATACTGTACAATCATGTTGTCCTCATTTTGATTACCTGTATGTACAATTCTTTATTGATATGAATTCCTATATAAACCTCTCTTATGATCAATCTTCTATGTTCTCCTACTACATTTGTAATTTCAAGTCCCAACCCAATTGCTCTACTCTGTCAGCCAGTCAGTTAAACGAAAAAAAAAAAAATCCCACCATCTGCATTCAATGTGGATGGCAGAAAACTCCCACTGCATTATTGAGTTCTGAAGGGGGGGCTACTGTGATCAGCACTGCTGGTGGCACTGATCGTTCGGGGGAAAAACCTGACAGGTTGGTTTTACAGAAAAACAATTGGTAGACAGACTTCTGCACTCCAGGGTGTCCATACAAGGATCAAAATGAATCCAATCTCTGTTGAACCAATTGAATTTAGTTCTATTTATAGCAGGCATCTATACAGCCTACCCCGAACCCCATCCTAAGCCTATTCTAACTACCCCTGTACATTAGAAAGAAGAGGTTTATATTTACCTATACTTGGGGCGCTCCGGTCGGGTCACAAGATTTGCTCCCAGTGCCAGCTTCAGTGGAGATAGGACAAATGGCAATTCCATTTTGTATGTTCAGAAGAGTGGCGCAAGGGTTGTGCAGCTCTTTGTTAACTACCAAGTAATTTAATTTACTCCATAAAGCACTGAATAAGATGAAAGCAAAAACTGAGCTCATGCCTCTACTTTGACAACCTCTGTGGCCAACACTATCTAAAAAACTTAAAAACTGTTACACTAAACTATGCAACAAGCTACTTATTTTTGTATTCCAAGAGTGTAAAAATATGTAAACTCTGGGACAAATTAAAGCAGCTGTATACCCTTAGAGAACAAAAAAAAAAAAACCCTGCAAGGCAAAGGCATAATGAGCTAGTATGCTCCGCATACTAACTCATTATGAAATACTTACCTCAGAACGACGCTCCCGCAAGTCCGCCAGGTCCCCGAGGAGGGAGCTGCCATGTTGCCTCCATGGATCCTTCCGGGTACGCGGCTCTGGTGTAGCGTCATTTATTGATAACCCCACAAAGCTGGATACTGGAAGTGACGATTCATCGCCGCCATATTGTAACACCCGCAGTAGTGTATACTAAGGATACAGAGAGAAGGCGGAAAGCGGACATCTTTTTACACCCACCGGAGTTTTTAATTTTACAGTTATTTTGAACAGTAAACGGAGCTTACATGCTGAAATACAGTATATAGATATATACGTGACACGGTTTTGATGTTATATTTTAAAATCAACAGCCAGCCTGCCTGCCGATCTCACAGCTTAGCAAATGTCACAGAACCCCGCTGCTTTTAAAATTTAACATCAAAACATTGAGACGTATTTCTATATATTGTATTTTAGTATGTAAGCTCCGTTTGCTGTTCAAAATAACTGTGAAATTAAAAACTCCGGTGGCTGTAAAAAGATGCCTGCTTTACACCTGCTCTCTGTATCCTTAGGATAGACTAGTGTAGGTGTAGCAATATGGCAGCGATAGAACATCATTTCCGGTATCTTTTTGTGGGGTTATCAAAAAAATGACGCTACACCAGCGCTGTGAGAGGCGGGAGCCCATCTTTACGGCGTACTTTTCAGCAGGGTCCGGCACTATGCGCCGGCCTTCGCTGGGACATCACTGCACATGCGCCTGCTTTTGTCAGCGGCACTTGCAGTGTGAACATCGCCTAAACAGTAAAGGTTTAGGAGATTAATTTAGCCTACAGCTAAGCCTTATTATAGGCTTACCTGTAGGCAAAAAATGTCATTTTAGGGGATACAACTGCTTTAACCACTTCCGTACCGCCGGACGTCATATGACGTCCTTAGGTTTGAGTGGTGATATCTGAATGGTGCCTGCAGCTTCAGGCACCATTCAGATACCGTTTGATTCTGCACATGATAAAAGTGGTCTTAGCGGCGAATCCGCCACGAGATCACTTTTATCAGGGGCGGAAGAGGTGCCCCCCCCCTCCCGCCGCAATCCGGTCATCTCCGCCGCTTACCGGACCCGCCGGCAGTGGCGGAGATGATCCGATCCGTCCCCTCCAGTGTTTCGAGCGCTGACTGAGCGGCTAAAGCCGCTCACTCGGCTCCATAACATGGCGGGGCGGAAATTACGTCAGAAGTCACGTCCACCCAACGGTCTTAAAGGGCTCATTTTTTTTTTTTTTTTGGGCGTGTCATTTTTTTCTGATTTTTTTTTTTTTTTTTTTTTATATTTTAGTGTAAATATGAGGTCTTTTTGACCCCAGATCTCATATTTAAGAGGACCTGTCATGCTTTTTTCTATTACAAGGAATGTTTACATTTCTTGTAATAGGAATAAAAGTGATTTTTTTTTTTTTTTTTTTTTTAAAGAACAGTGTAAAAATAAAAAGTAAAAAGCAAAATAAATAATTAAAAAAAAATAAAAAAAATTTTTAAAGCGATCCATCCCGCCGAGCTCGCGCGCAGAAGCGAACGCATACGTAAGTCCCGCCCACATATGAAAACGGTGTTCAAACCACACAAAAAATATATAATGTTTGGGGGTTCTAAGTAATTTTATAGCAAAAAAAACAGTTTTTAACTGGTAAGCACCGAACTCAAGAAACAGGCTTGGTATTGAAGTGGTTAACCACTTCCGGACCGCCGTACGTCGTTTGACGGCGGTACTTTGAAGTGGAATACCGTTGTTATGATAGCTACCATAACCCTGTTATCTTTTTTTTCAGCCAGCGATTCTGTGTCAGATAAAAGTGGTCTTAGCGGCGGATTCGCCGCAAGATCACTTTTATCAGCGGCAGGAGAGGTGCCCCCCCCCCCCTCCGGTCATCCGGTCATCTTCGCCGCTTACCGGACCCGCCGGCAGCGGCGGAGAAGATGGGGTCCTTCCCCCCCCCCCAGTGTCCGTGAGCCGAGGGAGCGGCTGAAGCCGCTCACCTGGCTCCATAACATGGCTGGGCGGAAGCTACGTCACAAGTAGCTTCCGCCCAATGCTCTTAAAGGGGACATTTTTTTTTTTTCCCCTGCCATTTTTTTCAAAATTTTTTTTTTAATGCATTTTAGTGTAAAAATGAGATCTGAGGTCTTTTTGACCCCAGATCTCATATTTTGGAGGTCCTGGCATGCTTTTTTCTATTACAAGGAATGTTTACATTTCTTGTAATAGGAAAAAAAAAAGTGATCAAAAATTTTTTTGTAAAAAAGAAAGTTGTAAAAATAAAAATTAAAAAGTAAAATACATAATTAAAAAAAAAAAATTAAAGCGCACCATCCTTGCGAGCTCGCGCACAGAAGCAAACGCATACGTAAGTCCCGCCCACATATGAAAACGGTGTGCAAACCACAAACCACACATGTGAGGTATCGCCGCAATCGTTAGAGCGAGAGCAATAATTCTAGCCCTAGACATCCTCTAACGCAAAAATGCTAACCTGTAGAATTTTTTAAACGTCGCCAAAGGAGATTTTTATGTTGCCATTCCGCGAGCGGACGCAATTTTGAAGCATGACATGTTGGGTATCATTTTACTCGGCGTAACATTATCTTTCACAATATGGAAAAAAATTACCTAACTTTACTGTTGTCTTATTTTTTAACTAAAAAAAAATGAATTTAAAAAAAAAATAAATAAATAAAATATCGCGCTTTTAAGACCGCTGCGCAAATACGGTGTGACAAAAAGTTTTGCAATGGCCGCCATTTTATTCTCTAGGGTCTTAGAAAAAAATATATATAATGTTTGGGGGTTCCAAGTAATTTTAGAGCAAAAAAAAAAAGTTTTTAACTGATAAACTCCAAACTCCAAAAAGAGGCTCGGTCTTAAAGTGGTTAACCATTTAAGGACCGGAAGGATTTCCAGCTTTAGGACCGGAGCCCTTTTTGCGATTCGGCACTGCGTCGATTTAACTGAAAATTGCGCGGTCGTGCAACGTTGTACCCAAACGAAATTTGCGTCCTTTTTTTCCCACAAATAGAGCATTCTTTTGGTGGTATTTGATCCCCTCTGCGTCATTTCTGATCGCCGCTATAAACAAAAGAAGAGCGACAATTTTGCAAAAAAAAAAAAAAAACAAATTTCTTACTT
>BLSH010502848.1:345222-371718 GCA_018402905.1 Glandirana rugosa
CGCCAGAAGAGGGGAGAGACCGAGAAGAAAGAAGCCGAGAAAACGCCCCAGAAGGTAGAAGACTCCCCAGAAGAAAGAAGAGGAAGAGACGCCGCAGAAGAACAGAAAACGGTCAGAAGAGGCGACAGGGGAAGAGAGACAAGAAGGAGAGAAGAAGAGGAAGGGTACAACTGTGCTGCGTTTAAGGAAGTGCTTACGGGAGAGGCGAGAGACACGACACGGAATATAACCGTACCCAGAAGACGCCGCAGAGAAGGAGAAGAAAGAAGACCCCTCAGAAGATGGAAGACCCCGCAAAAGAGCCGAAGAAAGAAGAGCCAGAGAGGGGAGAAGACCGCCAGAGCTGATATAATAAAATATTTTAAAAAGCTGTGCGATTTTTTTGTGTACATGTTTCTTTCCAGGTAAATGGGTAGGGGTACGATGTACCCCATACTCATTTACATAGGGTGGGGGGTCGGCATCTGGGGGCCCCCTTGTTAAAGGGGGCTTCCAGATTCCGATAAGTCGCCGCCCGCTGACCCCGACAACCACCGGCCAGGGTTGTCGGGAAGAGGCCCTTGTCCTCATCAACATGGGGACAAGGTGCTTTGGGGTGGGGGGCGCAGAGCCCCCCCTGCCCCAAAGCACCCATACTCCCCATGTTGAGGGCACGCGCCTGGTATGGTCCAGGAGGGGGGGGGGAGAACTCGCTTGTCCCCACCCCCTTTCCTGGCCTCCCGGGCTGCGTGCTCGGATAAGGGTCTGGTATGGATTGTGGGGGGGAACCCCATGCCATTTTTTGGTGTGGGGGGGTTCCCGTTAAAATCCATACCAGACCAAAGGGCCTGGTATGCTCCTGGAGGGGGACCCCATGCCAGTTTTTTTTTTTAATTTGCTGTGGAGTTCCCCTTCATGATCCCCAGAGCACAAGGCGAATCAGTGAAGACACTGATATGACTTTGATCCGACTTCAATGCTTTTCAGTGGGCTGAAGTAGGATCAAAGTCGGACAAAAGTAGTACAGGAACCTTTTTCAAAGTCGGTCCGACTTTGAAAAACACAAATCGGAGCAGTTAAGACGGCTCTCATAGGGAATCATTGTTTTTGTGACGTAATGCGACTTGTGTTCCTCATGTCGGTCCAAGAATCGGACTAGTGTGAACCCAGCCTCACTCAACAATGGCATGTAAATGGCCTACACCAATGGCATTATTCTACTTTAGTCAGAGCTAAATAAATAAATGCTGTGAGCAAGGCTCTTTTGTTGCGTCAGCCTTCGTTAGCAATTTACATGGCTATGTTGGAATAAAAGAAGCATTATATCCATTTCCAGAAGTGACAGCTCTTTTTTGATTTTCTGTTTCTACCCCTTACCTTTTTTATAGGGGTTTTTTTTATTTTTTTTATTTATGGTGAACTAGCCCTTTAACCACTAAAGCTCCGGAAGGTTTTACCTACTTCCTGGCCAGGCCATTTTTGCAATACGCAAACATGTTGCTTTAACTGACAATTGTGCGGTTGTGCAAGAGCTTTCTTTTGCGGTGTTTGATCACCTTTGCAGTTTTTATTTTTTGCACTATGAACAGAGAAAGAGCGACAATTTTGAATAAAAAACAATAATTTTTACTTTCTGCTATAAAACATTCCCTATAAAAAATATGTAAAAAATCAAATTTCTTCATCAGTTTAGGCCAATATGTCTTCTGTGACATTTTTGGTAAAAAATCCCAATAAGCATATATTGATTGGTTTGCACAAAAGTTATAGCATCTACAAAATGGTATATAGATTTAGGAACTTTTTATTTTATTGATTTTACTAGTAATGGCAGCGATCAACCATTTTTAGCGGGATTGCGGCGCACAAATCTTACACTAAGTGACACTTTTTGGAGACCAGTGACACCAATGCAGTGATCGGTGCTAAAAAATGCACTGATTACTGAGTTAGCACCTAGGGCGATCAAGGGCTTCAATGTGTCCTAGAGAAGTGCTTTCTAACTGTGGGGGGGCAGTGTCACACTGGAGAAAAAGAGAGGTTGTGTTTCAGCTTAGCTAAAACATGGGATATCTCTGTTTCTACCTGACAGAATGGCCGTTTGCCTTGTTTACAGATGGCTAATCTGTTTCTGCAGAGAACGATTGGCGGGCTGCAGCAGCCACCGGACCCGCTGATTGGCTCCCGCTGGGTCCATTCAAAGCATGAGCGGCACATGCCACCTAGGGCACATGCACAAAACCTTGTACGGTACATGGTTTTGCACAGCCTGGTCGCCCTGCCACAGTATTTATGTGGTGGGCGGTCCGAAACTGCATAAAGTAACATTTAAAGGTTCCATTTTTTTTTAATTAACATAAACATTTCATAATTACCTGCTCTATGTAATGGTATTGCGCACCCACACCTAGCTTCAGACGCATTCAAAGCCTAATCATATCTAGTCCTATAAAGAAAATATTGCTATACTTACAGTGCATCCGGAAAGTATTCACAGCGATTCACTTTTTCCACATTTTGTTATTTTACAGCTTTATTCCAAAATTGATTAACTTAATTATTTTCCTTGAAATTCTACAAACAATACCCTGTAATGACAATGTGAATGAAGTTTGAAAACTTTGCAAATTTATTAAAGATAAAAAGTGCATATACATAAGTATTCCCAGCCTTTGCTCAATACTTTGTTGAAACACCTTTGGCACCAATTACAGCCTCGAGTCTTTTTGAGTATGATGCTACAAGCTTGGCAAATAATCAACAAAAAGAAGCAGCCGGCTACTCCATAATCCTCTTGATAAATTAGCAGTGAACAAGGCTTGCCAGCCAAAAAGCGTTTGCTATCTTTCTGTATTCACTGATATGGCATAATTATCAAGAGGATTATGGAGTAGCCGGCGTCTTCTTTTTGTTGATTATTATCTGGTGTTAGGAGAACACCGCAGCGCAGGCACCCAAGAAACCACTTACATATTCAAATTTCATTCCTCTTCAGAGAGTTGTAATAGTGTGCTACAAGCTTGGCACACCTATTTTTGGGCCGTTTCTTCCATTCTTTATAGGACCTCTCAAGCTCCATCAGCCATTTTCAGATTTCTCCAGAGATGTTCAATCGGGTTCAAGTCTGGGCTCTGGCTGGGCCACTCAGGAACATTCACAGAGTTAATAGAAAAGGCGCAGCGCAAAAGTAGATAAAAAAATATATGATTATAACAAATATCTCTCTAGTGCCACCTCGTGGTCATAAAGAAATGTGCAAGTGAAATATGTAAACAAATGGTGACAATCCTCAATTAACAATCAATTAGTCCATATATAATTCTAAAAACATAATACAGTCCATCCAAAAGTGTGCAGATTGCTTCTGTATTAGGAACAGAAACCATAAAGTGCAGAAGTGCTCCAATATATATTCTTTCAAAGTGAATATCCGTGATACATCCAAACTTTGTAAAAAAGTGGGACCACACACCTCCACCGACACTTTTATGCACTCACCTCCCTGTGCGGCCCCAGATGGACCAAGCCGCACTTTCCCCACTGGGGCTATTAATCCTGGGTCGGGTTCAGACGTTAGATGAGCTCCAATGTTTAAATGATGGTAGTATGGAAAGATAAGAAGCTGATATAGTGCTGAATCATTTTTAAAATTCACAAAAGTTTAATAAAATACATAGATACACTCACATTTCCAGGTGTGCCAGCATCGGGACACTCGGGTGAAGTGTACATCAACTCCAATACACATAAAGCATATGTAGATTGCGGTGTATCCGGCTGCCGCAAGTGAAAACCGAACGGGAGATTCACAGAGTTGTCCCTTAGCCACTTCTTTGTTATTTTGGCTGTGTGCTTAGGGTCGTTCCCATGTTGGAAGATGAACCTCCACCCCAGTCTGAGGGCCAGAGCGCTCTTGAGCAGGTTTTCATCAAGGATGTCTTTGTACATTGCTCTATTCATCTTTCCCTCGATCCTGACTCATATCCCAGTTCCTGCCACTGAAAAACATCCCTGCAGCATGATGCTGCCACCACCATTCTTCACTGTAGGGATGATATTGGCAAGGGGGATGAGCAGTGCCTGGTTTCCTCCAGACATGTCACTTGCCATTCAGGCCAAAGAGTTCAATCTTTGTTGCATCGCACCAGAGAATTTGGTTTCTCATGGTCTGAAAGTTCTTCAGGTGTCTTTTGGCAAACTCCAGGCAGGCTGTCATGTGCGGAGTGGCTTCCGTCTGGCTACTCTAACATACAGGCCTGATTGGTGGAGTGTTGAGGAATGTTCATTTGGAAGGTTCTCCTCTCTCCACGGAGTAACGTTGGAGCTTTGTCAGAGTGTCCATCAGGTTCTTGGTCACCTCCCTGACTAAGGCCCTTCTCCCCCGATCGCTCAGTTTGGCTGGGTGGCCTGCTCTAGGAAGAGTCCTGGTGGTTCCAGACTACTTCCATTTCTGGATGATGGAGGCCACTGTGCTCATTGGGACCTTCAGTGCTGCAGAAATTTTTCAGTACCCTTCCCCAGATCTGTGCCTCAATGCAATCCTGTCTCAGAGGTCTACAGACAATTCCTTGGATTTCATGGCTTGGTTTGTGTTCTGACATGCACTGTTAACCATGGACCTTATACAGACAGGTGTGTGCTTTTCCAAATCATGTCCAGTCAACTGAATTTACCACAGGTGGATTCCAGTCAAGTTGTAGAAACATGTCAAGGATCATTAGTGGAAACAGGATCCACCTGAACTCAATTTTTAGTGCAATGGCAAAAGCTGTGAATACTTATGTACGTGTGATTGTTTTTTTTTTGTTTTTTTTTAATAAACTTTAAAACAAACTTATTCCATGTTGTCATTATGGGGTATCGTTTGTAGAATTTTGAGGAAAAAAATGTATTTAATCCTTTTTCAAACAAGGCTTTAACATAGCAAAATGTGGAAAAAGTGAAGCGTTGTGAATACTCTCTGGGTGCCCTGTACCTGTTCTGTAGCCCATCCAGTCCCAGGCTCAGCGGTTGCTTCATTGTACAGGAAGGGCAACCAACAACGGAAGCTCCATATTTACTGTGTGGATGATGTCACTTCCCCGCTGATAGCTGTCTCCTGCACACAGAGGGTGCCGATGGGGAGCGGACCTGGGCAACAGCAGAGCCGGTAATTATAGCAATTTATTTATTTATTTATTTTTAGAGGGCCAGAATGTGGCTGAGAGCAAGTTTTTTTTTTTTTTTTTTTTTTTTTTTTTTTTTTTTATTAGTTTGTTGGGTTTTGCCTGTAGTTCTACTTTTAGATAAAAATAAGATGTTTCAGTCTTTGTATCCCCTCCTCAGCCCCAAGTATTTACCTTAGTTCTTACTTGATTCAGCGCTGTGCCCATCTGCAGCTGCTCTCCCCCCACCCTTACAAGAGAGAGGGGCAGGAGCCATTGCCTCCTGTTACTGTCAATCAAATCCTGTGAGCAGAGAGTGAGGGGCAGAGCCGAGGTGCGCTGTGTGTGAATGCACATAGCAGGGCGCAGGAACTCACCCACACAGGCACCATCATAGGAAGTGGATTCCTGTGTTGGCACACTGAAAACACGAGGATCGTAAAGCACCAGCGGGGGACCCCAGAAGAAGAGCATTAGGGCAGCTCTGTGCAAACCAATATAGATCTGTTTATTATTTGACTAAAAAAAAATGAAACTTTTACATCCCTTTTAAAAAAAATTAGTTGGAGTTTGGCTTGAATATGTCAGTCAAGTCCATCTAAATCTGCTCTTGCATCTACCACTACCCTCTCCCAAATTGCTAATTCTGCTGTCCAAGAGTTTTCTCTATTGCTCCTCTATATGGAGTGTAGCCACCCTAAAGCTGGCCATACACTGATCGAAATTCGGGTGGTTCGACAGGGACCAGTCAAATTTGGCTGGTGTGTAGTTATTACCGCGTGATAAATCTTTTGATTGATTTCCGATTAAGGGACAAGCTGGAAAACTTTTCTTGATCAGTGGCTGCAATTGCAGTGAGCCCCACTGTCAGAATACAATACCCTGTCTGGTGGTGGGGGGAGAGTCCTCCATCCCCTTTGTTTGTGTCTATGGCTAGAGTAAGGCAGGATGTGTGTTGCAGACCCGATTA
Source organism: Glandirana rugosa (assembly GCA_018402905.1). Classification (NCBI taxonomy): domain Eukaryota; kingdom Metazoa; phylum Chordata; class Amphibia; order Anura; family Ranidae; genus Glandirana; species Glandirana rugosa. Next base: position 351,316 of record BLSH010502848.1, read on the forward strand.
CCTTATGGAAACATAGCCTAAAAGAAAACCTAAAACGTATGCAGCTACCACATTAAATGATTGATCAGCTGCAATGTATTATTTGGGTTTCATACCACTTTAAGCCATACAGACCCATGCTATAGCTACTCAGTCCTATATGCCTAATGCACAATGTACATTAGAGTTTTTGTTTTGTTTTTTGTGCGGGTTTCATTTGCCATATTGAAGTGAAATATTTTACTTTCAAAAGTGTTTTTAGCATATTTTAACAAAATAATTACAGTGCTGATCCAATAATATGAAACATTCATCAGTGTGAAAATTCATGTACAATAAATCATTCAATAAATATCATGATCAAAGAAAGTTCTCCAAACAATACATGCAAATATTTTTAACCAAAATAAATTTCAAACTAAATAAGTTCAAATGAAGCAATGGCTAAAACAATCCCATCACTAATATTTATTCTTCCAAGTGTAGAAATAATCTTTGATCCAAGGTGCCCACCACCACATATACAGGAAAACGCACTCACCAGACCTGCATGGTGCGTGCATATCTCACTACAAGATTAGGCAAACCGCTAGCGATCCAGTCAACACATCTACAGTCCATACGATCCATAAATATTGGGACATCAGCACAATTCTAATCTTTTTGGCTCTATACACCACCACAATGAATTTGAAATGAAACGAACAAGATGTGCTTTAACTGCAGACTTTTAGCTTTAATTTGAGGGTATTTACATCCAAATCAGGTGAATGGTATAGGAATTACAACAGTTTGTATATGTGCCTCCCACTTATTAAGGGACCAAAAGTAATGGGACAGATTAACAATCATAAATATAACTGTCACTTTTTAATACTTGGTTGCAAATTCTTTTCAGTCAATTACAGCCTGAAGTCTGGAACGTATAGACATCACCAGACGCTGGGTTTCATCCCTGGTGATGCTCTGCCAGGTCTCTACTGCAACTGTCTTCAGTTCCTGCTTGTTCTTGGGGCATTTTCCCTTCAGTTTTGTCTTCAGGAAGTGAAATGCATGCTCAATCGGATTCAGGTCAGGTGATTGACTTGGCCAATGCATAACATTCCACTTCTTTCCCTTAAAAAACTCTGGTTGCTTTCGCAGTATGCTTCAGGTCATTGTCCATCTGCACTGTGATGTCCCAATATTTATGGACCTGGCTGTATATGCTTAATTTTAAGCTTATGCTTGAGCAGTTTTTGTGAGTACCTTGATTACTTGTGTCAAATAAATTTGAATGTTTAAATTACAACACTATGGGAGCCTGCTTTTTGTTTGTTTATGCTAGCTATGAAATCTAACCACTAAGGCCTGATTCACCCCTATGCATTTTTCCGTTTGCATATTCTCGGTTCATTTTGCATTTTTTCAATACACATTTTTGATCCATTGAAATCTAAACCAATCCCTGGCCATTTCCATAAAACACACATATGTGAACTACATTCATAGGAAACCGTTTTAAATGGACTGTAGTGTGTCTCTGCAAAGCTGAAAAGAGCAATAAAAAATGCATAAGTTTGAACTAGGCCTTAATGGAGAAGGACAGCAGTGTAGGTGAAGCCTTTAGGTGGACTGCACCTGTTAGCCCACTTTCACATGTGCTTTCTGATCAGGTCCACCTGTCAGTTTTTCAGGTGGACCTGATCAGAGCCTCCATTCACTCCTATAGAGCAGCAGATGTCAGCGGTGACATATCTGCTGACACCTGGCAGTATCTGATCCTGTCCATGAAATCCAGATGGATGGTGACCTTATTTTCCATCCGTCTGGAGGACCAGAAGAAAACGGACAGGTGGTCCATTTTCATCCGATCTCCCCATAGATGAGAGCTGGGTTCTGACAGGTCCATCTCTGCACAGGGAGCGGAAACTGACCTGTCATCCACCTGCTCAGCGGGGATCAGTGGATCGACACCCCCCCCACAGAGCAAAACCTAGTCCGCCAGGCATATCGTGTGTGTGAAAGGACACTTAGGAAGATCTTTGGAAATATTGCAAGCTGTGTTTGCCTAATCTTGTAGTGAGATAGGCACGCACCTCTGGTGAGTATGTTTTCCTGTATTCGTGGTGGTGATCACCTTGGATTAAAGATTTTTCTGCAAAACAATTGGATTGCTAACTTTGAAATTAATTATGTTTGAAAATATTTTCATGTATTGTTTGGAGGACTTTATTTGATCACAATGTTTATTGAATTATTTATTGTGCATGAATTTTCACACTGAATATTTTATATTATTGAATCAGCAATGTAATTAATACAGGTGGTCCCTGGGTTACAAACAAGATAGAGACGGTCTGTAGGTTTGTTCTTATGTTGACTTTGTAAGTCGAAACAGGTACATTTTTTAAGTGTAGCTACAGCCAAAAGAATAATTTTTAAGTTTTTGAGTTTTTTGGATAGCATAGGGAAAGATTAACACCCCTGTAACATTTGTTTTGCTGTCTGTGCCCCTGTTCAGAAGATGTCCCCTTGCATTCTGTCCCTATGACAATTGGATTTAGAAAATGTTGGGTTGTTTTAAAAATAAGGATTGGTGGTAAAGCTTTAGTGGAAACCCCTTTTTCCTATGATGGCGCTTACATGAGTGAATTTCCCTTCCTAGGGGTAGATCTTCTCTCACTTCCTGTTATCTCCCTCAGTTTGTAAGTAAGGAGTCGTTTGTAAGTTGGATGTTTGTAACCCGGTGACCGCCTGTATTTTGTTATGTCTTTTAGGGCAGTGTTCCCCAACCCAGTCCTCAAGGCACACCAACAGCTCATGTTTTCAGGATTTCCCTCAGATGAATCAGCTGTGGTAATTACTAAGGCAGTGAAACTGATCAAATCACCTGTGCAAAATAATGGAAATCCTGAAAACATGACCTGTTGGTGGGCCTTGAGGACAGGGTTGGGGAACACTGTTTTAGGGGTTATAGCTGCTAGTTATTGGTAGAAGAATACGTTATTTGTTTCACAGTAATGCAATATAATTTTCTCACAATTTATTATATCCATCAGCATAGAAGGGTTAATTCTTGTTAAAATATTATATTGGTTTCCATGGCTACAGCTTTTAACATGTGTAAATGCAAAGAGTTTATGCTTTCCACACCTATTATGACAAGCAAAAGTCTGTACTGTCAAGGAGGTCCAATTGTAGAACATGACTACACATAGCCTTACTGTTATAGCTGTACTCACAAATTTCCTTGACGTAAGCAAAATTCTTTGTTTATTTAGGAGTGTTAAGGTGCCAAATAATTTTTGCATTTGAGGTAACTCATATCTTAACCAGTATTTTGGTAGATACAGTGATTTGGCAGCTGCAGTCACAGTGGTTGGATCCACCAGCATAGCTAGTGCTGGTGTGTGTGTGTGTGTGTGTGTGTGTGTGTGTGGAGGCATCGAAGTGGAACTTTACCCATTATAACTTGTTAAAAAATAATGTCCTTTAGCAAGTTACCTACATTCCACATTAATATTACTACAATAAATGAGTGTGTGCTGTAAATTGCCTCCAGCATTGCTCCTGTTTCTTCTTGCTGGAGGCTGCAATTTGCCCAGAGCCTCTGAACAGCAATAAACCATAAAGCAGAACTAAACCCATCAATCTAACAATTTCAGAAAACAGATACGTTCTTGGAATCTCTCCAGAGTGGCTCGATGATATTGAGGTCAGGAGACTGAGATGGCCACTCCAGAACCTTCACTTTATTCTGCTGTAGCCAATGACAGGTCGACTTTGCCTTGTGTTTTGGATCATTGTCATTTTGGAATGTCCAAGCACGTCCCATGCGCAACTTCCTGGCTGATGAATGCAAATGTTCCTCCAGTATTTTTTGGTAACATAATGCATTCATCGTGCCATCAATTTTGACCAAATTTCCTGTGCCTTTTGTAGCTCACACATCCCCAAAACATCAGCGATCCACTTCCGTGTTTCACAGGCCTTGTTGACTCTTATCCAATTGTAGCGTTTATGGTTGTGGCCAAAAAGCGAAATTATAGTCTCATTACTCCAAACGACTTTGTGCCAGGCTTGAGGCTTGTCTCTGTGCTGTTTGGTGTATTGTAAGCCGGATACTTTGTGGCATTTGCGTGGTAATGGCTTTTTTCTGGCAACTCGACAATGCAGCCCATCTTTCTTCAAGTGCCTCCTTATTGTGCATCTTGAAACAGCCATACCACATGTTTTCAGAGAGTCCTGTATTTCACCTGAAGTTGTTTGTGGGTTTTTCTTTGCATCCTGAACAATTTTCCTGGCAGTTGTGGCTGAAATTGTAGTTGGTCTACCTGAGCGTGGTTTAGTTTGATTTCAACAGAACCCCTCATTTTCCACTTCTTGATTAGAGTTCGAACACTGCTGGTTGGCATTCTCAATTCCTTGGATATCTTTTTATAGCCCTTACCTGTTTTATATAGTTCAACTACCTTTTCCCGCAGATCCTTTGACAATTCTTTTGCTTTTCCCATGACTCAGAATCCAGAAACATCAGTGCAGCACTGGATGAAAGATGCAAGGGTCTGTCAGGAGTTTAGAAACTCATTGACCGTTTATACACACACAATAATTACAAACAAACAGATCACAGGTGAGGATGGTTACCTTTAATAGCCATTCAAGCCCCTTTGTGTCAACTTGTGTGCATGCTATCAGGCCAAAATCACCAGGGTATGTAAACTTTTGATCAAAGTAATTTGGATAGTTTGTGTTGTCATTATGATTTAACCACTTCACCCCCGGAAGGATTTCCCACTTTAGGACCAGAGCACTTTTTGCGATTCGGCACTGCGTTGCTTTAACTGACAATTGTGCGGTTGTGCGAAAACATACAAATTTTTTTTTTTCCCACAAATAGAGCTTTCTTTTGGTGTTATTTGATCACCTCTGCGTCATTTCTGATCACCGCTATAAACAAAAGAAGAGCGACAATTTTGCAGAAAAACCGAAATTTCTTACTTTTTGCTAAAATACAAATCCAAAAAAAAATATAAAAAAAACATTTTTTTTCCATCGATTTTGGCCGATTTATATTCTTCCTCATATTTTGTTAAAAAAAAAAAAAAAACGCAATTGGCGTTTATTGATTGGTTTGCGCAAACGTTTACGGATGATGAGAATTAATTTCTGGGGTTTCTATATTTTTTACTAGTAATGGCGGCAATCTTTTAGCGGTACTGCGATTATTGGGGGCGGACATGTCGGACCATTTTGACACTTTTTTGGGACCATTGGCATTTATACAGCGATCAGTGCTATAAAAATGCACTGATTACTGTGTAAATGCCATTGGCAGTGAAGGGGTTAACCTGCAGGGGGTGCTTTAAGGGTTAACTGTGTTCCCTGGGCGTGTTCTAACTGTGTGAGGGCTGCCCTGGCTGGGGAGGGGAGTGATTACGGCTTCCACATAGAGTAAACCTGTGATCACCGCCCTTCCTCCTCTATGAGAACGGAGATCCGTGTTTACATACACGGACCTCCGTTCTCTCACTGCGGGGGGGGCCATTGCGGGTGGCCAGCGGCAATCGAGTCTGCCCTACCCGATCCCTGCCCCCCCCCAACACAGTGAGCGTGCTCACAATACTAGTTATCGTGGCCGTTTCGCGATAACGAGCCATCTTGCCGCACAACTGTATTCGTGAAATTCCTTACTATTGAAGAGAAAAGTCTAACTGAATTTTCAGGAAGTCACCTCTGTAATTCCAAACAGACAGAAGGGGTGGGACCGGGGCAGAGCTCCGTGTCTGAATGGATGCACAGAGCTCTGACTCGGCTCGGGTGCCCCCTTTAGCAAGGTGCTGGCTGAGGGGGCACTCAATAGGAGGAGGGGCCAGAAGCTGTAAAGAGGGACCCGAGAAGAAGAGGATCTAAGCTGCTCTGTGCAAAACCATCTGCACAGAGAAGGCAAGTATAACATGTTTGTAATTAATTAAATTAATTAAAAAAAAAAAATGTGCCTTTACAATCACATTAAGTGTGTACAAGCGCATTTCAACCTAAATCACGCCCTTTTATTTTCCAGTCACACTACTAAGAACTGCTGAGTGGCAAATCTTAGAAATGTAAAGCATGCATGTGCAAATGTTTAGTTCATTCCATCATTAATTAGTGGTGATTAAATACCACCAAAAGAAAGTTCTATTTGTGTGTAAAAATTATAAAAATTTTGTTTAGGACAATGTAGCATGACTGAGTAATTGCATTTCAAAGTGTGAGAGCACTGAAAGCTGAAAATTGGTCTGGGCAGGAGGGGGTTTAAGCTCCTGGAAAGCCTTTTTGAACTTGTAATTCCACTTTACCGTAACGGACTTCTGCCCTTTGTCAGGTAATTCCCCAAAACTGTGTGGACCTGTTTCTTTGTGAATGGATAGGGCCAAGCCTTGATAGCCTCTATCTTATCCATCTGTGGTTTCACCAGTCATCTACCTGCAACTTACCTTAAGAACTTGGTCTCTTCCTTAGTAATGGAACATTTTTCTGGGTTTATGGTAAATCCCCCCTTCCTTAGGGAATCTAAGGCTGCCTGTACTCTGGGAAGATGGGATTCCCAGTCAGTACTAAAGATGTGGGTGTAAGGTTTAATTTGTGGCTCTTTGGAATGTAACTAGGGCAGAGTGCAAGCCAAACATCATTCTTTTATTTTGGAAATTGTATCTGGGGTGGAAAGTTACATTTTTTTTCTTGAGGCACCTTCCAGGACAGCCCATGAGACCTTGGGCTTCTCATACAGGGACAGGAAACACGTTTACCACACCAATTAAAAGGGTGGTTCTCCAGGCTCCACATCAGTATGTGTTTCCTCTGGACAGGGAATAACATGTTCCTGGAACCTGGCTTCCCTGGTCAGAGGAGTAGGGCTTTTTGTGGATCGTGGCCGCCATTTCTGCTTCCCTGCATGTCAGGCTGCAGCGGCTCTGCTATAGCCAGCGAGGCTGTGTCTGTGCAGAGTGGCTTTCAGGAAGTCAGGTGCGCGTGTGGGGACGGAGCCGTGGTTCCACTGACTGAAAGGAAGTACCAGCGAGTCACTTCCGGGGGCTGCTGACGTCATCGGTGAGCGCTGGAGATGCGGTTCCGGTCTCCTTAAAGCGCCAGCACCTCTCAGGTAAGGCGGTCATTCACTAAAACCGTGCTAATCCTGGGAGGGGAACTTTCCCTGTTACCTTGGGGGACTTGGTACGGGGGGGCACCTTTCTTTTTCTCCTGCACAGGGGTGTTTTGAGAGTATGGCTTGGGCGCTAGATTTGCAGCGGTTTCCTCTTTTGTTTTGTGTTCCAGACTAGAGGTCGACCGATATATCGGGCGATTATTTTTTTTTTCATTTTTTAATTGACATTGGCCGATTGTGCTGCAAATTAGGCTGATTAATTTATGCACTACGGCCAGTTCACACAAGGGCGATCCGACTTGGGGGGCGAATCAGCGCGACCCCCGCACAGCGCGACTTGTAAATGACTTCTGTATAAAAGTCAATGCAAGTTGCCCAGGAACCTTTTTTTCTAAGTCGGAGCACCTTGAGTCACTCCTATAGAACAAGAAAGACCAAATCTGGGCAGCCTGCCAAGTCTGAGAACATCAAAAAACCAAAAAGTTACACTGTTTCTACTTATCAAAGGCATGAACTCTGGTGTGCAGAAGAGCCCGGTTTAACTATTTAAAGACTAAATCTTTTCTGACATTTGTTGCCTACAAGTAAAAATTGAGTATTTTCTGCTATAAAATCACTTAAACCCCAAAGAATTATATATTCTCTCTATCTCTCTCTCTCTCATTCTATATAAGAACCCCCAAACATTATATATATATATATATATATATATATATTTTTTTTTTTTTAGCAGAGACCCTAGAGAATAAATGGCAGTTGTTGCAATATTTTTTGTCACACAGTGTTTTTTTACGCAGTGGTCTTTCAAACGCAATTTTTTTTTTTTGTAATAAATACACTTTAATGAATAAAAAAAAAAAGACTTTTGATTACCTGTTTTTTTTGTATTTAATATTTAAGATACATAGTTTTTTTTAAATATAAATTATACATACAAGTGCTCTGATTGTAGGCATGTTGTGTTCTTTAATAAATGTTTAATTTAACCACTTCAGCCCCGGAAGGATTTCCCACTTTAGGACCAGAGCACTTTTTGCGATTCGGTACTGTGTCACTTTAACTGACAATTGCACGGGTGTGCGAACTTGTACCCAAACAAAATTTGCGTCCTTTTTTCCCCACAAATGGAGCTTTCTTTTGGTGGTATTTGATCACCTCAGCGTCATTTCTGATTGCCGCTATAAACAAAAACGACAATTTTGCAAAAAAAACCTACTTTCTTGTTCCTTGGGCATGTTCTAACTGTGTGTGGGCTGGGCTGGCTGGGGGAAGGGAGTGATCACAGCCCTTCCCCCTCTAACAGAACGGAGATCCGTGTTTACTTACATGGACCTCCGTTCTTTCACTGCGGGGGGGCATCGCGGGTAGCTGGCGGCGATCGAATCCGCCCTACCCGCTCCCTGGCCCCCGAACACAATGAGCAGGCCTAACATATCGGCCTCAAAAAATTGGAATCATATATCGGTCACCGGCCGCCCCGATTTCTAAATATCGGCATCAGCCAGAGAAAAACCCATATCGGTCGACCTCTATTCCAGAACAAGATTCAGGACAAAGCACAAGCGCAGCCACCCTAAAGAAAGCGTGCAGTGTGCACTGTCAAGCTTAGTTCCTCCTGGACAAAAGCTGTTTGCCATTCATGCATTGACAGCCTGGTGAGCTCGAACCGGCGGCAGCATGCCTGAAAATGCTCACGTTCTGTTACGGATGATCTTATATCGCCCTTTAGCTCTTTTAAAACCCTAATAGCCAAGACTCTGGTCCCCTCTCAGGATCCACCTGCTGAGAATGTTCCAACTGTTGCAGGGACTCCTATTCGGAAAGTTGACCATGGGGAATGTGAGGAAGAAGCCAGAGATAGGGAATCCAAAGGTTCTAGATATAAGACGTCTTTAGAGGATGTAGATGACTTACTAAAAGCCATTTGCACAACCATAGGAATTGAGGAAAAGAAGGTGCAGCTCTCGAATCATGATCTCATGTATGAGGGGAAGCATAAGAGAAAGACTAAGGTCTTCCCTGTGCATAATTCCTTACTGGATACTAATCAAGCTGGAATGGGAAAATCCTGAGAGAGAGCCTTTCTTTTCAGGCAGCCTTAAGAGGAGGTTCCCGTCCGAGGAAAGTGATGTACAGCCTTGTTATAAGCACCCAAAGTTAGATGCACCCCTGTCAAAAATTTCATAAAATCCTGATTTTGCGTTTGACAATATGGAGTCACTAAAGGATCCTATGGATAAGAGAGGAGACGTCTTGCTGTGTAGAGCATGGGACCCTTCTATTTTGGGCCTTAAGTCGGCCTTGGCCTCTACTTGTGTGGCCAGGAATTTGGAGGTTTGATTAACAAAGATTCAAACCCACCTGGTAGCTGGGACATCTAGGGAACAGATTTGAAAATCTTTCCCACTTATCTAAAGCTACTGGGTTCTTGGCAGACTCCTTGGCAGAAGCAGTCAGGATGTCCACCAGGACTAAGGCTTTGGTCAATTCAGCCAGGAGAAGTCTGTGGCTTAAAACCTGGTCAGGAGATGCGGCTTCTAAGCTACGCCTGTGTGGGCTTCCCTTTTCAGGAGGCCACCTTTTTGGCCCAGAGTTACAAGAGGCATCAGAATGTACAGCAGGTAGAAAGAAGGCTTTCCCTGAGAAAAAGAAGCCTATGACTATAAAAAAAAATTTGTGGCCAAGCTAGACAAGACGCGGGTCAGAAAGATAATGAGCCAAAGAATCACTGGTCAGGGCGCAGAGGCAGGGGAAGTGTGTTTATTTAACCCTCCCCAGCAGTCAAAGCCGCAATGACGTGCGTGTCCTGGGGGGGGGGGGGGGGGGATTGAGGGCCTTCCTCCCACAGTGGACAAAGACCATCTCAAGCACTTTTATCAGGGATTTGGTGATCAGCGGGTACTAGTTGGAGTTTTCCTCACAGCCTCCAGAACGAATGTTGGTCACAGTCCCTCCCCGAGACCAAGTAAAGGCTACGGCTTTGGGACTTTTGATAGAATTAATGGATCAGAAGATTATTATCCCAGTTCCCTGAAAAGGGCAAAGAAAAGGCTTTTACTCTGACATTTTTGTTGTAAAAGAGCGAAAGTATTGATTCTAAATCTTTGGTCCATGAACAAATCAATCAGGTTACAGGTACAAGCATTTCAGAATGGAAACGGTATTCTGGATCTGAAAGTTACTCGCTCCAAACTGCTTCATGGCAACTCTGAACCTCAGGGAGACATACCTGCATGTCCCGATCCATCCTGCATATCAAAAATTCCTGAGGCTTGCAGTCAGGTTGGGATCAAGTGTCAAGCCCTTCCAATTGGGCTGTCTTCGGCTCCAAGGATCTTCACCAAGGTCCTGGAAGAGGTGCTGGCTCCACTGAGGCTAAAAGCAATAACAGTTATACCTTACCGGGACGATCTCTTAATTGTAGCATGGTCGTTCCAGGGGTTGGAGAGGGATCTGCAGATAGTGCAGAGTGTTCTGCAATCTTTGGGCTGGCTTATCAACGCTACCAGCCTAAAGAGTGACTTATTTGGGTTAAGAGATCTGCTCAGTATCTCACAGGATATTTCTTCCAGAAGAAAAGGTGGCAAAGGTGATGCGGGGGGTAGCAGCCCTGCAAACCAATCAGTGGACTTCTCTCAAAGAAGTTTCAAGAGTTCTAGGTCTGATGACGGCCTTTTTCCCTGCAGTTCAGTGGGCAAGATTTCATCAGAGGCCGCTGCAACAGGTCCTTCTCAGGAATTGGGATGGACTTTCAAATTCATTGGACTCAAAAATCAGGATTCAATCCAAGGTGAAGAGAAACCTTTTGGTGGTGGAGGGCTCTTCCTCACCTAACCAAAGGATTACCAAGGCCAAGCATATTTCCCGGAGAATTAAGACAGATGCAAGTGCCTGGGAATGGGGAGCCCATCTGAACAACAGAATGGCCAAGGGAAAGTGGACTTCCAGAGAGGCAGGAGCCCCTTCAAATCAGAGAGAGCTCCTTGCAGTTCTAAGAGCTTTAGTAGCTTTTCAGTCAGAGATCAGGGGTCACAACTTAGAGATTCTCTCGGACAATGTCGCGACGGTGGTGTACTTAAACAAGTAGGGGGGGCACGAAGAGTTGGACGCTTCAGCTAATTGCACAGCAGATTCTATCCTGGACGTAACAGAATTTGGCGTCAATTTCGGCAGTGCACCTAAAAGGAATGCAGAACAGTCTTGTGGATTACCTCAGCCGCCATCAGGTGCTGCGAGACAACTGGTCTCTGCACCCAGAGGTATTTGCAAACATCTCCAAACATCTCCAAACAATGGGGTGTTGCAGAGGTGGACTTTTTCGCAAGTCAGGACAATCGCAAGGTGGAGACATTTTTTTTCTCTAAATCCAACAGATCAGTGCCTTGGGATCAATGCATTAGCTAATCCTTGGCCGTTCGATCTTTGTTATGCCTTCCCACCTATCAGAATGATATTCTTCAGAAATTCTTACAGGAACAGTCAGATTTGATCCTGATTGCTCCAATCTGGCCCAAAAGGCCATGGTTTTCCTTGCTCCAAGCCCTGGTATTGGAAACCTCCTCTCAGGCTTCCCAAGAGAGGGGATCTAATCTCCCAGGGCCCAGTAACTCACCCTCAGGTGGACTCATTAAATTTGACGGTGTGTTATCTGAGGAGAAGATACCAAGCGCACAAGGGTTTTCAGACAAAGTAGTAAACACCTTAGTCAACTGTAGAAGACCAGTGACGAGCGATTTATATCAAGGTGTAGAAGAAATACAACTCTTGGCTGGGAGTAAATCAGAGGGCTGCTCAGGACATTTCCTCAGTTTTAGATTCTTTGCAGGAGGACATCGACAAGGGTCTAGCAGTCAGTACACTGAAGGTGCAGGCAGCAGCTCTTAGTGTCTACCTCCAGTGCTCTCTCATGGATGATCCCTTTTGTAGCTAGATTTTTTTAGATCCATATCTAAGCCGGTGGGGGTTAAATCCTGCCCGTCTTGGGATTTATCTTTTCGTCCTCCAGGCTCCGACGGAGGCTCAGTTTGAGCCGTTGGAGGAAGCTTCAATTAAGATTCTTACGCTAAAAATAGTGTTATTAGTGGCTGTAACCACGACACATAGGGTCAGCAAGCTTCAAGCCCTCTCCACTAGAGAACCTTTCTTGAAAATTTTGAATGATAGGATAGTGCTGAAAACAGATCTGGGGTTTTTACCTAAAGTTTCCAGTATGTTCCACAGGTCACAGGATATTATTCTGACTTTCTGTAACTCTCCCAAGGGAAAGAAAGAAATGGAATTCAGTCTCCTGGATGTCAAGAGAATGGTTCTAGAATATCTAAAAGCCTCTGGGTCATGTAGGAAGTCAGATGGTTTGTTTGTGCTCTTTTCAGGTCCTCACAAGAGCAAGGGAGCATCCAAGGCTCCGTTAGCCAGGTGGATTAAACAAGCAATATCAGTAGCTTATAGTGCTAGACAGGTACCCCTGCCCTTGGTTAATGCGCACTCTACCAGAGCTTTGTCTGCATCTTGGGCTGAGAGGGCCGTTGTGCCCCCCGAATAAATTTGTAGAGCCGCTATGTGGCTAAGCTTCTCTACTTTTGTCAAGCCTCTCCTATCAGCTCAGGAGCAGGCGTTCAGGCATAAAGTCCTCCAAGCAGTGGTCCCTCCCTAGACTGGTAAGTTCTGGCTTATCATCTCATGGGCTGTCCTGGAAGACGCCTCAAGAAAGGTTGAGTTAGACTTACCGGTAACTCATTGTCTGGGAGTCTAACAGGACAGCCGGATTCCCATCCGATATTGTCTGATATGTTGCATAGATGTCTTTAATGCATATGTTTTTCAGATTTCTCCTACGGTTCTTGTGGTTACTGATTGGGAGCCTGGAGGACCGCCCTTTTAATTGGTGGGTTAACGTGTTTCCTGTCCTGGTAGTAGGAGTCCAAGGTCTCATGGGCTGTCCTGGAAGACTCCCAGAAAAGGAGTTATCGATTATTTCATTTGTTAGAAGTTGCTCCCAGCCCACCCTGTTACTATACTTAAATGCTGAAAAGGCATTTGATATGGTGGACTGGGAATTCATAATGCTGACCCTGGATTTTCTAGGAATTGGTCCCAAAACGATAAGCAGGATATCAGCATTATATGACTTACCAACTGTGCAAATAAGGATCAATGGAGTGTTAAGCGACCCATTTACAATACACAGTGGAACCCGTCAGGGGTGTCCTTTATCCCCACTACTTTTTGTTCTGTTTTTAGAACCTTTCCTTCAAACAATTAGATCTATTTCTGACATTCATGGGGTTAAGGTGAAAGGGAAAGAACATAAACTAGCCGCTTATGCAGATATCTTATTCTTTGTGCAGCAACCTAGAATTTCTTTACCCAACCTTATGGCCGCTTCACATTCATTTCAAGCATTATCTAATTACAAAATCAATATGTCTAAGTCTTAAATTTTAAATATTACTATTCCAGCTAAGGAGATCTTGGAAGTTTTAAATCATCATTCCCCCTTCTGTGGCAGCCAGTCAGTTTAAAATATATGGGTATTAACTTAACTGCTCATCTGTCAGGTGGCTGGGTAAGATAAATGTCATAAAGATGAATATTTTACATCACATTTTGTTTTTCTTTCAAATGATCCCTATGGGGGGGGGGGGAGGGGGGGTCCCCATAGGTTTCTTTTCTACCCTACAAACATTTATTGCACATTATTATCTCTTGACACATTCTATATAGACCTAAGAGACTGGGAGGTTTGGCATTGCCCAATTTTTTTATTATATAATTATGCAGCAGTGTTAAAGCGAATCGTAGAATGGAAACAGTTGGGTGACAAAAAAATCTGGGTGGAATTAGCCTTGGCAGGCAAAGATCTGTCTGTAGTTCCCTGGCTCCCACGCAAATGCAGGGGGCTGTCATCTTTAACCACTTGCTTACTGGGCACTTAAACCCCCTCCTGCCCAGACCAATTTGCAGCTTTCAGTGCTCTCACAATTTGAATGACAATTACTCAGCCATGCAACACTCATATGATTGTTTTGTCCTTTTTTTCATACAAATAGAGCTTTCTTTTGGTGGTATTTAACCACTTGCCAGCCGCCTGCCGCAGCGTGACTGCGGCAAGGTGGCTCGTTATCGCGAAACGCCGCCACCTGACGGCGGCCGCGATAACTAGCATTGTGAGCGTGTGCCGCTGGAGGCACACTTACTGTATCCATGGGGGGCCAGGGAGCGGGTAGGGCGGACGCGATCGCCGCCGGCTACCCGCGATGGCCCCCCACAGTGAAAGAACGGAGGTCAGTGTATGTAAACACGGATCTCCATTCTGACAGAGGGGGAAGGACTGTGATCACAGGCTTCCTGTATATGGAAGCCGTGATCGCTCCACTCCCCCTGCCAGCCCAGCACCAATACAGTTAGAACACAGTGAGGGAACACGGTTAACGCTTATAGCGCCCCCCTGTAGGTTAACCCCTTCACTGCCAATGGCATTTACACAGTAATCAGTGCATTTTTATAGCACTGATCGCTGTATAAATGCCAGTGGTTCCAAAAAAGTGTCAAAATGGTCCGACATGTCCGCTGCAATATCGCAGTACCGCTAAAAATCGCAGATCGTTGCCATTACTAGTAAAAAATAAAAACTCCAGAAATGAATTCTCATCATCCGTAAACGCGGCAACTTTTGTGCAAACTAGAGCTGCACGATTAATCGTATTAAAATCACGATCTCGATCTACCCCCGCGTCCCCCTGTGATCTCCATTGGGCATTACCGCGATTTTCAGTGCAGTTAATGGAGTCCGACTTGCAGGGCGACTCAGCGCGACTTGACAGTAATAAAATTCATTGCAAGTGCCTGAAGTCTTTTCAAGTCAGAGCGACTTGAGTCTCAGGGGAGACAGCCAAGTCTGGGCAGAGAGCCAACTTCTGAGTTACCATTGATACAAAGTAATTTACTTCAAAGGCATGAACTCTGAGTGAACTCCCCTTGTATAGATTTTTGGTTTAACCATTTAAAGACTAAATCTTTCCTGACACTTGCTGTTTACAAATAAAAATCCATTGTTTTTGTGCTAGAAAATGACTTAGAACCCCCAAACATTATATATATTTTTTTAGCAGAGACCCTAGAGAATAAGATGGCGGTTGTTGCAATATTTTATGTCACACGCTGTTTGCGCAACGTACTTTTAAAGGCAATTTTTTGGGAAAAATTACCCTTTCAAAAAACTAAACAGTGCTGTTAGCCCAATTTTTTTGTATATTTAAAATATTACACCGCGAGAATCGTGAGAGAATCGTGATCTTTATTCTAAGCAAAAAAATCGTGATTCTCATTTTGGCCAGAATCGTGCAGCTCTAATGCAAACCAATCAAGCGCTGATTGCAATTTTTTTTTTTTTTAACCAAAAATATGAGGAAGAATATAAATCGGCCAAAACCGATGAAAAAAATGTTTTCTCAATCGTTCATTGACAGACGCAGCCTCTCATTCTTGACATGTGGGGTTTATGCAGCTTTCACTAGGAGTGGACTAGGCAGAACAAAGTTCAACTCAAAGCTAGCACAGCCCCTCCCAGGGGGCAGTCCTCACTTGCATAACCCCTCCAGCCCTGCTTCAGCAAACCATTTTTTTCTGCCTAGTGCAAGGAGTTGGACCTGGTTTCCTGCTGGGATCTGCGGTTCCCCGTTGCTTTGTTTCTTTCTTTTCTTTTTTTAAGAAAATCTGATAGAAGAATACAATCAAGCAGCCGGCTGGGTGACAGGCTGGATATCCTAGATCCAGGTAGTCTCCCCAGCGCGGCGGGCCTCGTTCCGTGCGAGGCGGCCGGCGGGTTAAACGTCCCACCAGCGCACCTAGGACCAGGCACAGCTCCCCCCGTTTTGGTGGGGTGGCAGGTCTGCCCCGGGTGGCTACCCGCTGCTCCTGTCCAGAGCGGGCTACAGCAGCACAGCTCCTAGGGCGGTGGGTGAGTCCTCCTGGGAACCTCTGGGGGCCCCAAGACGGCGACTGTGGGGGCGGTTTGGCAGTAAATTTACTTCCAGTGTCACACGGGGGCGGGCTATGGCGGCTGAAGCTGGGGCTTCCCAGCCAGGGGTCTCCGGTGGGGACCAGCTGCACACCTTGACAGCCCTCCTGGAGGGATACTTCTCCCGGGCAGAACCTATCCGTGACCGGGTGGCGATCAAATGGCCACCTCCTCCTCTGTCCTCTGTGGAGCACTCGGAGCTGGAAGTGGGCTCCGTGGTGTCAGTGACCCCCCTAGAGCTGTCGGAGGCTGAACTCGGGGACCCCTCGGATGAGGAGGAGGAGCCCTCGGGGGCCACTGCGGCTCGTGAACGGGCTCTGGTGGGGTCCTTGGTCTCAGCGGTACGTAAGACGCTGAAGCTGTTGTACTTTGATCAGTTCGTTTACAAGGAGTGGCGGCATCCTCAGGGGTCGTTCGCCATGCCAAAATGTTTTTCTGTGCGTTATCCCTTTGAGGATACCCTGCTGCAGAAGTGGATGTCCCCGACGGTGGATCTGTTGGTGGCCCGACTGAACAAAGCGACCACTATCCTGATGGAGGGCTCTCCATCTTTCAAGGACCCGGCCGACAGGAGGACTGAGGCGGTGTCCAAGGCCATGTTCTTGGTCGAGGGGTCGGTTATGCGGCTGACGCTGGCGTCTGCGCTGGTGGCACAGGCGCTTACTGAATGGGCAAAAATTGTGCACCAGGCTCTGGTGACTCTCCAGGCCCCTCCGGAACCTATGCAGATGGCAGACCAGTTGATCCAGGGATTGAAGTATCTCTGTGATGTGGCCCTTGACATGGCCCCCATGCTGTCAAAACTGTCCATGTTCGCAATCGTCATTAGATGGCTGTTATGGCTGCGTTGCTGGTCAGGAGACCAGGCATCAAACAAGGGCCTGACGGACCTGCCTTTTGAAGGGGGTCGCCTTTTTGGGGCTTCCCTCGATGAAATCATCAAGGATTACACTGGGGGAAAGAGTACTATTCTTCCGGAGCCCAGACGGGGCAAGGAGCCCCGGCGCAGGGCGGGCCCTTCCTTCTCTGCGCAAAAGAGGTTTTTTCGTGCACCACGCGCCTCGAACAAGGGTTTTCAGCCCGCCAAGGCCCCCGCCGGGGGCCAGAAGCGTCCCTGGCAGCGTTAGTCCGAAAAGGCGGAGGAGAAGTCCCCCTCCGCATGATGGGTCGCCCCCACCCGTGGTTCGGGTGGGGGAACTGCTCTTACGGTTCGTAGACCAGTGGACCTCGCGCATTTCGGATCTCTGGGTGCGCGAGGTGGTTTTGCCCGGGTACAAGATAGAGTTCCGTACCCAATCCCCGCACAGCTTCCCTCCACTCCCGTTACTCCCGCGCCTGCTGCGCAGGGTAGAGGCGGAAGGGATCCCAACCATTCTGGTAGCACCTGATTGGCCTCGGCGCCCTTGGTACGCCAACGTGGTGCGGATGGTGGTCGACGTCCCCTGGCGGCTCCCGCTTCACGAGGACCTGCTCTCTCAGGGGCCCATCTTGCACCCTGCTTTACCCTCGCTGGCTTTAACGGCCTGGCTATTGAGTCCCAGATGTTAAAGGATAGGGGACTCTCTGAGTCCGTCATTCCCACCATGCTCAAGGCGCATAAGGCCACGTTGCGGAAGATCTATCACCGCACTTGGAAGGCCTACATTACTTGGTGCGAGGCGGGGGCGAACCCCCATTCTTTCTCGGTGGCTCGGGTGCTGGCCTTCCTTCAGCAAGGCCTAGATCACAAGCTGGCGTTGAGCACGCTTAAGGGGCAGATTTCTGCCCTGGCAATTCTTATTCAGCGTCCCTTGGCGACGCATTCCCTGATTCGTACCTTTGTCCAGGGGGTTTGTCATGTCGCCCCCCAAGTTCGGTCGCCTTTGGCGCCGTGGGACCTTAATCTGGTCCTTTCTGTGTTACAGAAGCCGCCTTTCGAAAATATCAGGGAAATTTCCCTGCAACTGCTTTCGCAGAAAGTGGCCTTTTTGGTGGCAAATAACATCCGCTAGGCGGGTGTCTGAGCTGGCGGCTCTGTCCTGTAGGTCCCCGTCCTTGGTCCTGCACAGGAACAAAGTGGTTTTGCGTCCCTCTCCCTCCTTCTTACCGAAGGTGGTCTCTTCGTTTCACATCAATAAGGGCATTGTCCTTCCTTTGCTGTGTCCACGCCCATCTCATCCTAAGGAGGTTGCCTTGCACTCCCTGGATGTGGTTAGGGCGTTGCGAGTGTATATGGCAGCCACGGCCTCATTTCGGAGGTCCGATGCGCTTTTTGTCACGGTGGATGGTCTGCGCAAGGGACTGGCGGCCTCTTCGGCCACCATTTCACGTTGGATACGTCAGACAGTGACCCGTGCGTATGCTGTCCGGGACCAGGAGCCCCCCT
Organism: Glandirana rugosa; assembly: GCA_018402905.1. Taxonomy (NCBI): domain Eukaryota; kingdom Metazoa; phylum Chordata; class Amphibia; order Anura; family Ranidae; genus Glandirana; species Glandirana rugosa. Next base: position 369,808 of record BLSH010502848.1, read on the forward strand.
TTCCGGTCACGGCTCACTCTACCAGGGCGATTAGTACTTCCTGGGCTTTCAGACTCCAGGCGTCGGTTTCTCAGGTGTGCAAGGCGGCCACTTGGACCTCGGTGCACACTTTTTCTAAGTTTTACAGAGTTGATATTGGAGCTTCTTCTGATGCTGCTTTCGGCCGCAAAGTTTTGCAGGCTGTGGTGTGAGGCGCATCTGGCACCTCCCGGAGAACTCTTTTGTTGGGCACTGTTGTTCTTGTTGCCTACCCCTCGTTGTGACACTGCTTTGGGACATCCCCACATGTCAAGACTGAGAGGCTGTGTCTGTCAATGAACGATTGAGAAAATAGAATTTTTTGACCGTAAAAAGTTAATTGACAGACGCAGCACTTGTAGTCACGCATCTTCCTCTCACGCTCCAGTGAGGGGATTAAGGACGGCACGTTGTCCTTGTAACGGGGATCCAGCAGGGTGGCCACCCAGTAATCAGAGGAAGTTACAATGTGGGCAACTTGGCTGTCATCGCGCAGGCACTGCAGCATGTAGTCGGCCATGTGTGCCAGGCTGCCCACAGGCAAAGACAAGCTGTCCTCTGTGGGAGGTATATCATCTGTGTCCTCTGTATCCCCCCCAGCCACACTCCAGTGATGCCCACGAGCTGCGTTGGGTGCCACCCTGCTGCAATTCCTCCTCCTCCTCCTCCTCCTCCTCCTCCTCCTCCTCATCTTCCTCGTCCTCCTCATTTGTTTGAGTTTGTACTGCTTGCTACGAACTGGTTTGCTGAAGCAGGGCTGGAGGGGTTATGCTAGTAAGGGGCTGTGATAGCTTTAAGTTGAACTTCGTTCTGCCTAGTCCACTCCTAGTGAAAGCTGCATAAACCCCACATGTCAAGAATGGGAGGCTGCGTCTGTCAATGGACTCAGAGAAAAGGATTTTACGGTAAGTCAAAAAATCTTTTTTTTTGGATTTGTATTTTAGCAAAAAAGTAAGAAAAACTTTTTTTTGCATAATTGTCGCTCTTTTTTTAGTTATAGTGGCGATCAGAAATGACGCAGAGGGGATCAAATACCACCAAAAGAAAGCTCTATTTTGTAGGAAAAAAGGACGCAAATTTTGTTTGGGTACAACGTTGCACGACCACGCAATTGTCAGTTAACGTGACGCAGTGCCGAATCGCAAAAAGTGCTCTGGTCCTAAAGTGGGAAATCCTTCCAGGGCTGAAGTGGTTAATCACTTCAATACTATGCACTTAGAACACTTTACTACCAGACCAATTTTCAGTTTTCAGTGCTGTTGCGCATTGAATGACAATTGCGCGGTCGTGCAACGCTGCACCCAAACAGATTTTTTATCATTTTGTTCCCACATAGAGCTTTCTTTTGGTGGTATTTGATCACCCCTGCGGTTTTTATTTTTTGCGCTACAAATAAAAAAAAGACAGAAAATTTGGAAAAAAAAAATTTCTATTTTTGTCACAAAACTTTGTAAATAAGTACATTTTCTCCATCACTGGTGGGCACTGATGAGGCTACACTGACGGGCACTGATGTGGCAGTACTGATTGGCACTGATGAGGCGGCACTGATGATGAGGCACTTATATGCAACGATGATGAGCACTGTTAGGCGGCACTGATAAGCAGCACTGACGGGTACTGAGAGGTGGCACTGATATACAGCACTGATGGGCACTGCTATGCAGCACTGATGGACACTGCTAAGCGGCACTGATGGGCGCTAATAGACAGCACTGATTGGCACTCATAGGCGGCACTGGGCACTGATAGGTGGCACTGATGGGCACTGATAGGTGGGCACTGGTAGGTGGCAATGGTGGGCACTGATATGTGGCACTGGTATGCATTGATAGGGGCACTGGTGGGCACTGATAGGGGCACTGGTGGGCATATACACTGATAGGGGGCTCA
>BLSH010502848.1:399342-411214 GCA_018402905.1 Glandirana rugosa
TCTTTGGGGTCATCTGAAGGCAATTGTCTATGCTGTGAAGATACGAGATGTGCAGTACCTGAAACTACGGATACTGGAAGCCTGTGCTAGCATTTCTCCTGTGGTGTTGCTGTCAGTGTGTGAAGAGTGGGAGAAGAGGGTTGCATTGACAATCCAACACAATGGGCAGCACATTGATCACATTTTTATAAGTGGTCAGAAACTTGTAAATAACTCATGAAAGAATAAAGTTACATTAAAACCAAGCACACCATTGTTTTTCTTGTGAAATTCCCAATAAGTTTGATGTGTCATATGACCCTCTTCCTATTGAAAAAACAAAAGTTGGATTCAAAATGGCCGACTTCAAAATGGCCGCCATGGTCACCACCCATCTTGAAAAGTTTCCCCCCTCACATATACTAATGTGCCACAAACAGGAAGTTAATATCACCAACCATTCCCATTTTATTAAGGTGTATCCATATAAATGGCCCACCCTGTATATTTATTGTGAATTGAGCTGAAACAGCGATTAGGTTTCCACTAGTTGGGTGTCCCCAATTTCAATTGTCCTAATATTGGTGGTGACCCCTTCCTGCAGTGTGATCATTTCCTCCTGCCTTAGGCTTCATTCAGCTATATTCGTAACAGATGAGTGGCTTTCTGGTCTGAGTCAGAGCCTGGAAAGTGAATAGTTAGTGAGGGACCGCCCTAGATGGGTGGGTGTAGTATATAAATAGACATGCTATGCACCGCTATTCCACCCCTTACTGCAGAAGTCCAGTTGGTGACGATACGCGTCTAGGGGGAGGAGCCTGCTCCTGCATGCCACGCTTCGGTCATCGTAACTGTGTATCCTCACACAGTACCTTACATGCAGTACCCAGCTCGCACGGCTTTATGTGCTGCTTCCTGTAAGTGATTTTATTGTTATGTGGGGCGATATTAAACTTTTAAACGGAGAGCATTAGATCTTGTCCCCTTTCTTTTTCCATGTCCTAATGTATTGCAGGAGCACTGGAAATTCACTTGAAAGTATAATATTGTTCTGAGCATTGGAAAGATTGGAGATTACACCTGGAAGGGAATTACCATTTGGAGTGTTATACCTGCTGCCTGCCAGACCCCTGAAGGGGATAACGCCTGTTTAACCCTTGAGTGAGGTGAGCGGCCAATGTAGCTGGTGGAGGATAGAGATATGCACCAAAGTTTTTTCCACGCACTTATCGGGGTCTTCAGTCTATGATCTTTCTCCTTATGGATCTATCTCCATGTTTAAACGTCCCTGTTTGAAGAAAAAAAGAAAAACTATTTTTTTTTATGAACTTTCCCTTGTAGCTTGTTGGTTTTTTTTCACGTGATTTTTTTCCCTACTTTTTTGAATTGCACACATTGTTTATATGTTTGTATGATTTTTGTGCTTATGGACTTATTTCTATGAATGAGTGTCCCTGTTCGAAGGAAAGTTAGATGAACTTTTTCTGACTTTCCCTTGTTGCTTGCTGGTTTTTTCACCTTCAAAATTTTTTTTTGGCAGAATGGTTACAAAAATTGATTGTAATATTTTGCACATGTTTACTGATTGCACTATGTACTATTAGCACTTATATATTAATTTACCTATTGTGTTTTTTTTTTTGCACATAGATATTTTATGCTTGGTATTGATATATAGAGCATTTATAGGATTAAGTGCTGCACATGTTTGGTTTCATATTGTTAATTGGTGGAGTGAAAGCGCTTTTCTTGTGTCAGCAGCTCTTAGGTTGGATAGATTGATTTGCGCTGATTGTTTTTTTTTATTAATGTCTTTGTGTTGAGTTATTTTGAGAGGACAGCAAATTTACACTGTTATACAAGCTGTACACTCACTACTTTACATGGCAGCAAAGTGTCATTTCTTCAGTGTTGTCACATGAAAAGATATAATAAAATATTTACAAAAATGTGAGGGGTGTACTCACAGTACAAATACAGTGCCTCAAAAAAGTATTCATAATCCAAATTTTGTTATTTAGCACATTGTTTGATAATTTCACCCCCTTTCTTCCCAGACCAATGCCCAGCTTTCAGTGCTCTCACACTTTCAATGACAATTACTCAGTCATGCTACACTGTACCCAAATGATTTTTTTATCATTTTGTTCACACAAATTGCTTTCTTTTGGTGGTTTTCACCACTGGGTTTTTTTTTTCTTCGATATAAGTGAAAAAAAGAGCAAACGTTTTGGGAAAAAAAACATTCTTTTCTACTTTGTTTTAAAAGAAATCCAATAAAATCAATTTTCGTCATAAGTTTAGGCCAGAATGTATTCTGCTACATGTCTCTGGTAAAAGAAAATCCTGATAAGTGTACAATAATAGGTTTGTGTGAAAGTTATAGAGTCTAATAGCTATGCTACGTTTCATTAAAAATTGATCAATCCAGACGGCCTATCTAATTTCTTGAGGCGGTAAAATGTCAGGACAGTATATGACAGTCCAAGATATTTAGTGAGAGGCGTAGTAAGTTTTTTGAAGTTACCATTTTTTGCCCACAGTAGTTTGGAAAATGAAGATTTTTTTCACAAAATTGTCATATTAACAAGTAATTTCTCACATATGGCATAGATAAACTTGCAATTACACTGCAAAATATATTCTACTACTACTCCTGTGTATGACAATACCACATGTGTGAGACTTTTCCACAGCCTGGCCACATACAGAGGCCCAACATGCCGGGGTTCATACCTCTGACGGATGCGGCTCCCAGCAGGGGTCCGGTGCATCCTGGTTCACAGTTTCAGGTCCGATTCCAGCCAGAACTTTGGGCTGAATTCAGACTTGAAATGGACCAAAAGACGCAGAGGGCTCCTGTGCAAATTCACATCAGAACCGCATCAGAGATATGTGAGCCGGTCAAAATCTCCTGCTATTGCGAATTGGAATATGGTAAACCCGCATCCAATTTGCAATGATGTGAACCCAGCCTTAGATTCCTGAGTACCTATCACATTTTTGAAGGCCCTGGAGCACCACGACAATGGAAATGCCAACAAAATTACCCCATTTTGGAAATCTAACACCCATTGTATATTCTACGAGGCATAATGAGTCTTTTAAACAAAGTTGCCACCTTATAAGATATTTCTAACACACAGCATGTACTCCTTCTCGAGCCCGGCGAGGGCAGAGGCTGGTGGAGGGTCCCGTGCTGATAGACCGGAGAGAGCGGACAGAGTGCGGCGTCTCATGCTTCCAGCCGTCGCTTGTTTCGGGTCCCGAGTGGCGAGTGATGTGGCAGGACTTCTGGCATTGCCCGATGGCTTCTGGTTCCAGCCGCTGGAACGCAGAAGGGGGAGGTGGCCTTGGCAGGTGCATTTCCTCTTTTCGCAGCAGCAAAAAGACCACAAAAATTAAAAAATATAACCTGCTGAACAATTGCTGAAAACTCTGCAAGCATGGATCCTGAAGAACCAGCGTCAGTGGCGGGGGCAGGATCCACGAGCACCAGCCAATTCCAGGTAGGAGAGGCAGAGGCCTCTAGCAATTTTGGTTACCTGGGTTATGTTTGTTCCCTCCCTGCCTCCTCTGTGAGGGGGAGGAGAGCCTGCATTACGCTCCTTAGGTGATGTCACTAGGGAACTGTGATGTGAACAGTGATGCTCTGGGGTTAGTCACTGTTTTTTGATGTAGGTCTGCTGGGGAGGAGACCTGATCATAGTATTTGCTTATGTGGTTTTTTTTTGTATGCTTGGTCTTTCAGCCAAAAGTCAAAGAAAAGACCATACACCTTTCCCCTCCTCCCAAAAAAGAAATGTGCCTCTTGTAAAGCATAGTGTATTTAGTCAGAGAGGAGACTCCTGCAAAGATGCCCTCTGCCCAATCTTGTGAGATCCTCACTTTTGTTCCGGAAGGAGTTGGAACACACTTTCCAGTCCTTCCGCTCTTATCTGGATAAACGTCCGGTGGCATGGTCATGGGGTCACTTTCCATCCAGCCATCACACGTCCTCTTCAACACAGAGGGTGGTCAGTGACTCAGAAGAGGAGGAGGAAAGTGTTTCCCTAGGTCAGATGAATGGGAAGATGAAAAAAACGGGGTATCTTCCTCCCGCTACAGGTTGTCCCTGGAATAGGTGGATGACCTGTTAAAGACTATGCATACTATCCTAAACATCAAAGAGGATAAGACCCCATTATCCTTACATGACAAAAAGTATCATAGTATGGAAGAGGTCAAGCATCGAGTGTTTCCGGTGCCCAAATTGTTGACAGAGTCTATTAAATGGGAGTGGAAAGACCCAGAAAGGGCGCCATTCTTTTCCAGGTCACTTAAGAGGAGGTTTCGTTTTGATGAAGACAATGCGCAAGTTTGGAACAAAAGACCTAAATGACGCAGCCTTCTCGCAGGTGTCACGAAATACTGATTTAGATTTTGAGAACATGGGGATCTTAAAGGACACTATGGATAAAAGAGCTCATTCCCTGTTGAAGAAGGCCTGGGATTCTATGCTAGCCAATCTAAAACCTGCTATGGCATCAACTGTAGTAGCCAGGAATTTAGAGCACTGGTTGAAACAGTTAAAGGGCCATATTGAAGCTGGGACCTCTCACAATGATTTGCTGGATACTCAGCTAGTCTTACAAAAGGCAGTAGACTACATGGCAGATGCCTCAGCAGAGTCCGTGAGGATGTCCTTAAGATCCTCGGCATTGGTTAATTCAGCTCAAAGAGCATTGTGGGTGAAGACATGGTCAGGTGATTCAGCTTCTAAGGCAAAGCTATATGGGCTTCCATTCGAGGGAAATCTGGTATGCTGTTTTGGACAGAAGAGCAGATAAGAAAAAGGCTTTTCCAGCCAAGAAGAAAGTTACCCCACAAATTAAGAAATTTTTTTGTCATTTTCCCCAGACCCGGGACTCAAAGGTAACTGGACAGAAAAGGCCTTGGCGGTCCCAGAGGGGTCGAGGGAAAACTGGGGTGTTTCATCCCCCCAGTCATCCTGCAAAGGGCCAGTGACGGGCTCCAGACTATGGGAGGAAGGCTGCAGTCTTTTTTTTCCCCACAGTGGGAGGGGGCGACATCCAGTGTGCTTGTCCTCCAAGTAATCTCAGAGGGCTACGCGATGGAGTTCTCAGAAACCCCGCCATCTCGGTTTTATGTGACACAGGTTCCCAGGGGTCAAGAGAAATCTTTAGCGATGATGGCACTTTTGCAAGAATTTCTTCAACAAAAGGTAATCATCCCAGTCCCTCGGGAAGAGGAAGGACTAGGGTGTTAATCTCACATGTTCCTAGTAAAAAACCTGTCGTGGAAGTTACGATTAATCCTGAATTTAAAGATCTTGAATAGGTCCATTCAGTACAAAAAATATAGAATGGACACAATTTATTCAGTGAGGAAACTTCATTGCATCCATAGATCTAAGGGACGCATACTTACATGTTCCCATAACAACAGCATCACAGAAGTATCTGCGGTTGGCGACCAGAGCAGCGGTAGTAGTGTCACATTTTCATTTCAGGGCACTCCTGTTAAGTCTCTTTTCTTCCCCGAGGATCTAAGATTATGGCGGAAGCATTGGCACTGCTCAGACCGAGGGGGGTCGCAATAGTACCCTATCTGGCCGATCTCCTTTTATTTGCCAAATCAAAAGACCTGTTGTGCAGGGACTGGGAAAAGACGCAGAACCTAATTCCTTCTCAGGTAATCGTGTTCCTGGGTTATACCATCAACTTTGTACAGGAAAAAAAAATTCTCCCAAAGAAAAAGATAGTAAAGGTGCAGGACGTGGTGAAGAAGGTACAAACAAACGTATCTGTAACAGTTCAGGCAGCCATGTCCATGCTGGGGCTTCTCAAAGCCTTGATCCCAGCTGTTCAGTGTGCTCGCCTCCATTTGAGAAACCTCCAGCAGGCGATTCTGCAGAATTGGGCCTACGGGGAATCATTGGAGAAACAGATCTGGATTCCCTCTTCAGTCAAGAGGAGATTATGGTGGTGGAGGAGGCAAACAAATTTAAAAAAGGTGTTGTTCTGGACTTTTCCAGCGGCAAAAACTTTGGCAACAGATACGATCGCCTGGGGGTCGGGTGCACATCTCCAAAGCCATATGGCCCACGGGTCATGTTGATGGAGGAATCCAGGAGATCATCCAACTGAAGGGAAATAAGGGCCGTCTTCATGGGTCTGTGGGCCTTCAAAGAGATAATCAGGGGCCAACACATCCAGGTATTATCAGACAACGCCACGCAAGGCCTACATCTCAAAACAGAGGGCACAAGAAGCAGGTGTGTTCTAACCTTGGCCGTTCAGATCCTGACTTGGACGGAAGACAACTTGGCATCCCTAATAGCAGTACATCTGAAGGGCAGCCTAAACCAAATAGCGGAGTTCTTAAGCAGAAGAAGGGTGCTAGAGTCAGAATTGAGCCTAAGTACCAACATTTTTCAGATGATAGTAGGCAGATGGGATGTGCCCCAGATCAACATTTTGCATCACAAGCAAATGCAAAAGTATCAGACTTCTTTTCTCTCAACAGGCAGGACCAAGTGGTGGGTCTGGACGCACTGGCCCAGAGCTGGATCTTCCACTTGTGTTATGCCGTTCCCCTGATACAAATGATCCCTTTAGTGCTCAAGAAAATACAAGGAGAAAATACGCTAATTCTAGTAGCCCCAAATTGGCCCAGGAGGGCTTGGTTCTCAATTTTATTGAAGTTAGCGGTAGATCCCCATTAGTTTCTACCTCTTCGAAGGGACCTACTGAGTCAGGGGCCCATTCTTTATCCCAATGTAGGCGATCTCATGCTGGCAGCCTGGATACTGAGGAGCAAATCATGAGGAGAAAGGGTTTATCTGAAAGTTTAATTTGTACCCTGCTAAATAGCAGGAAGAAGATCACAAGGGCCATTTATTTTAAAACTTGGAAATATTTCAACTCTCCACAGGAAGACATTTCAGTTCTTGCATTTCTTCATGAGGGAATGGAGAAAGTTCTGGCAGCCAGCACCTTAAAAGTTCAGGTAGCTGCATTGTCAGTTTTTTTTTTTAGAGAGAATGTTCTCTTTAGACCCTTTGATCATCCGATTTTTATTTTTAAGGCACTAGCTAGGACTAGGCTGGTTCCGTTTAAGTTTTTTCCCAAATGGGATTTGTCCGTGGTTTTGCAAGGTCTGACTAGAAGCCCTTTCAAACCACCAGAAGAGGCCACAATTAAATATTGGTCATTAAAACTATCACTGTTGGTAGTAGTGACCTCAGCTAGAAGGGTCAGTGAGCTGCAGGCCTCATCTATTATTGAGCCTTTTTTAACTGTTTTTTCAGACCGAGTAGTGCTGAGGACAGACCCGGGATTTTTGCCAAAGGTCTCTTCGGTTTTTCACAGATCTCTGGAGATAATTCTACCAACTTTCTGTCCATTTCCATCCTACCTTAAAGAGCGGAAATGTCATAGTCTGGACGTAGAAAGATGCTTGTTACACTATTTGGAGGTAACAAGGGAGTTTAGGAGATCCAATTCTCTGTGTTTGTTTTCAGGGCCGCATAAGGGTTATGGCACTTCTAAAAACAGGATTGGAAGGTGGCTTCGGATGATCATCAACGAAGGTTATAGAGTCTCAGAAGTAGAACCTCCCGCAGGGGTAGTGGCCCATTCAACTCATGCTGTAGCAATGTCCTGGGCAGAGTGCTAGGCGGCCACATGGACGAGTTTCTCCACCTTCACTCGTCACTATAAAATGGACATGCTCTCAGCAGCAGAGCAATCGTTTGGCAGGAAGGTCCTGCATGCGGTGGTCCCACCCTAGAGTAAGTACTTGTTTATCATCTCCAGGTGCTGTTCTGAAAGACGAGGTGAGAAAACCTTTAGTTAGACTTACCGGAATTGCTATTTCTACGAGTCTTTCAGGACAGCGCCGATGACCCTCCCTTGATTATAAATGTTAATGTGGTGTTATTACTATGTTCTGCTTATATAATTTCAGCATCGCTGGATGTATTCAATAACAATTGAGGCCATGGTGGAAGTGTCCAGGCTTTAAAGCGATGACTGCAGTGTTTCCTGGGAAGTGGGTGGAGCTGCGCTCTCTTCAGGTGCTGTCCTGAAAGACTCGTAGAAATACTGTTACCTGTAAGTCTAACTAAGGTTTTCATTTCCTGAGTACCTATCATATTTTTTAAGTCCCTGGAGCAGATGATCACTGATAGATGTGCCAGATGATCATGGAAAGATGTGCGCCAGATGATCACAGATGTACGCCAGATGATCACGGACAGATGTGCAACAGATGATCACGGACGGATGTATGCCAGATGATCACGGACAGATGTACGCCAGATGATCACGGACAGATGTACGCCAGATGTTCACAGACAGATGTTCAGTTGGACAGATGTTTACTGGTACAGATGTGGGACATGTGTGACAGGTGTTTTTCATTGTGTTGGGGACACTAGCTGGGTGATCAGTGTGTAAAAAGCTGTAAAAAAACAGCTCATACACATTGATACCCAGCTCGCAGCACAGATCCACTCTCCTCCTTACTGACAGACTCTGTGTGAAGAGAAGCAGAGCTGATCACCTGGCGAAGGCTGTGTTTACATTACATGATGGCTGTGATTGGACAGACGTCATGTGATCAGAAGGACCAATCACAGAGCCCTTCTGCCGAGCGATGTTGCTCTGTCTGTGGGGGACACAGGCACATCGGGATTGCGCTGCTGTACGGGCATGCGACCGCCCCTTGTGATGTCAGAACAATCCTTTTCCTCTCTCTGACCACCACCTTATTAGCTTCTCTCTCTCCCTGTCTTGCACCACCTTTCCCTCCAATCGCCTAACCATCACCTGTTGAAACCTTCGCCAATTCAACCCTTCTCTTCTCTATTCTGCTACTGACCACCTCTATGAAAAAAATCTCATCCCTGCCTGCCCCAACCAAGCCACTTAAATCTACAATAAATCCCTGTCCTCCACCCTGGACGAGTTCGCTCCCCTCACTACACACAGAATCAGGCCTTGATCCCTACAACCCTAGCAAACAGACACCAGAAATCTCAAAAAGAGTAGCCGCGCACTTGAGCATCTGTGGCACAAGACTAAAGGCCCATACACACGATGCAACAGTCATGCAACAACGATCTTACAACAGCTTGTTGTACAATAATCCGACCGTTCATACGCGCCATTACAACACAGACTTGAAAACTTTTGTTGTACCAACAGAGATTTACGTGCAAAACACGCATGCTCAGGAACGCCCGGAAGTGTTCGGTCGTGTAAACCTGCGTTCCTAATTCACAAATCACATTCACCTAAACTTCCTCTTTAGACGCTCGTAACACCTCAATACATTCGGCTTTGTTGAGTGATTACTTGACTCCTGTCAGTACACTAGACACGACAGCCAACAGGCGATTTTGGGCAAAAGTTGAACGTGCCGTCGTACGACCGTAGCACTGTGTGTAGGAGGCATTAGTCTCTCAAAGACTTCAATCTCCCCTACAAAAATACAATTCTTGCCTCCACACTGCCAAGCAAACCTATTTTACCACTCTTATTAACACCTTCTCATTCAGTCCCCGTCAACTCTTCTCTACCTTCAACTCCCTACTTCGTCCTCCACCGCCTCCACCCACTGATTCACTCACTGCCCAAGAGATTGCTAATCACTTCAAAAATAAGCAGTGTAACAAGTCCTACATGCAAACAAGGAATACCCAGCAAGGAAACAGTAGGCGTCCAGACAAAACTATGTGGTTTGTTCACTAATGCCAGGAGTCTGGCAGACAAGATGGGAGAACTAGAGTTGCTACTGTATGAGGAGGAACTGGATTTTGTGGGAATTTCGTTGACTTGGTTCAACAGCTCTCATGATTGGCTGGCTACCATTCAGGGGTATTCCCTATATCGCAGGGATAGGGAGGGCAAAAAAGGGGGAGGGGTATGCCTGTATATAAAAAAATGACATACAATTTAATGTGAGAGACAACATTACTAGTGGATCTGGGGAGGAAGCTAAAGCCTTGTGGGTAGAGTTACAGTGGGAAAATACCAGGGGGGAAATTAATAATGGGAATATGCTATAGGCCCCCTAATCAGAGGGAAGAGGGGGAGGCGGACCTCCTATCACGATTGGGAATAGCGGCTAGGATGGGAAGTGTTATTATGGGGGATTTTAATTATCCAGATATTGACTGGGAGGTAGGTACTGCACGTTCAGCTAAGGCTCGCCATTTCCTAAATGTCCTGCAGGATAATTTCATGGGTCAGATGGTAAATGTACCAACAAGAGAAAAAGCATTATTGGATCTTCTGATTACTAATAACACAGACCTGATCACAGACATGGAAGTAAGGGGCAATCTAGGAAATAGCGATCACAGGTCAATTCGTTTTAGTATAAATTACACAAATAGGAAACATAAGGGGAATACAAAGACACTGAATTTTAAAAGAGCCAACTTCCAGAAACTACGCTCCTTGCTGGAAGATGTTAACTGGGATAAAATTCTAGGAACAATGAATGCGGAGGAAAAATGGGAGTGCTTCAAGAACATACTAAACAAAGGTGTTAGCCAGTGTATCCCAACAGGTAATAAGTTTAAAAGAGCTAATCAAAGACCAGGATGGATTAACTCCGACATAAAGGCACACATAAAAGCAAAAAGGTAGGCCTTCAAAAAATACAAGGCGGAGGGGTCTCAGTCAGATTTGCATATCTATAAAACACGCAACAAAGAATGCAAAGGTGCAATCAGAGCAGCTAAGGTAGAACATGAAAGACACATAGCTGAGGAGAGTAAAAGGAATCCCAAAAAATTCTTTAAGTATATAAACAGCAAGAGAGGGAGGTCAGATCATATTCGCCCCATAAAGAATGATGAAGGTAATCTGGTTACAAAGTATGGAGAAATGGCAAAGGTGTTAAACTCATTTTTCTCCTCATTATTCAGGAAGGAAGCGGGGGGGCTCAAGTTTTCAGAACTACAATGCTGGTCCTCACGACACGTCACGGGAAGTACCCTCATGACTAACTGAGGATAAAATCAGGAATAGGCTTGAAAAACTGAACACTAATAAGTCACCGGGCCCAGATGGCTTACACCCGAGGGTCCTTAAGGAACTTAGCCAAGTTATTGCCAGACCTTTATACCTAATCTTTAAGAGCAGATTTCTGACTGGTATGATACCAACTGATTGGAGGAAAGCCAATGTAGTACCAATATATAGAAAATGACCAATATATTTCCCTGGGAACTACAGACCAGTTAGCTTAACATCAATAATTTGCAAGCTCTTGGAGGGAATAATAAGGGTAATAGCAGTAATCAACATGGTTTCATGAAGAATCCTTCTTGCCAAACCAATCTATTAACCTTCTATGAGGAGTTGAACTGCCATCTAGATAAAGGAAGGCCTGTAGACGTAGTATATCTGGATTTTGCAAAAGCATTTGATACAGTTCCCCATAAACATTTACTGTACAAACTAAGATCCCTCAACATGGATCAAAGGGTGAGTACCTGGATTGAAAACTGGCTGCAGGGGCGAGTCCAGAGGGTGGTGATAAATGGGGAATACTCAGAATTCTCTGGTGTAGAAAGTGGGGTTCCCCAGGGTTCTGTCCTGGGACCAATCCTATTCAATTTAGTCATAAATGATTTGGAGAACGGGGTGACCAGCTCAATCTCAATATTTGCGGATGATACCAAGCTAAGCAGGGCAGTACATTCTCCACAGGATGTGGAAACCTTGCAAGAAGATCTGAATAAATTAAAAGGGTGGGCAGACAGGTGGCATATGAGATTTAACGTAGAAAAATGTAAGATAATGCATTTGGGTACCAAGAACATGAATGCAAACTACACACTAGGGGGAGAGCCTCTGGGGGAATCTAGGATGGA
>BLSH010502848.1:422392-450925 GCA_018402905.1 Glandirana rugosa
ATGACGATGGACCGTGGGACATAGTGCCAGGTAGCAGTATACAGGGTACCAGGTAGGGTATATAGGGTGCCAGGTAGGGTATACAGGGTGCCAGGTAGCAGTATACAGGGTGGCAGGTCGCAATATATAGGGTGCCAGGTAGGGTATACAGGGTGCCAGGTAGCAGTATACAGGGTGCCAGGTAGAGTATACAGGGTGCCAGGTAGCAGTATACAGGGTACCAGGTAGCGTATGCAGGGTGCCAGGTAGGGTGTACAGGGTGCCAGATAGCAGTATACAGGGTGCCAGGTAGAGTATACAGGGTGCCAGGTAGCGTATACAGGGTGCCAGGTGGCAGTATACAGGGTGCCAGGTAGGGTATACAGGGTGCCAGGTAGGGTATACAGGGTGCCAGGTAGGGTATACAGAGTGGCAGGTAGCAGTATACAGGGTGCAAGGTAGAGTATATAGGGTGCCAGGTAGGGTATACAGGGTGCCAGATAGCAGTATACAGGGTGCCAGGTAGGGTGTACAGGGTGCCAGATAGCAGTATACAGGGTGCCAGGTAGGGTATACAGGGTGCCAAGTAGCAGTATATAGGGTGCCAAGTAGCAGTATATAGGGTGCCAGGTAGGGTATACAGTGTGCCAGATAGCAGCATACAGGGTGCCAGGTAGGGTATACAGGGTGCCAGATGGCAGTATACAGGGTGCTAGGTAGGGTATACAGGGTGCCGGGTAGCAGTATACAGGGTACCAGGTAGGGTATACAGGGTGCCAGATAGCAGCATACAGGGTGCCAGGTAGGGTATACAGGGTGCCAGATGGCAGTATACAGGGTGCTAGGTAGGGTATACAGGGTGTCGGGTAGGGTATACAGGGTGCCGGGTAGGGTATACAGGGTGCCGGGTAGCAGTATACAGGGTACCAGGTAGGGTATACAAGGTGCCAGATAGCAGTATACAGGGTGCCAGGTAGGGTATACAGGGTGTCAGGTAGCAGTATACAGGGTGCCAGGTAGCAGTATATAGGGTGCCAGGTAGGGTATACAGGGTGCCAGATAGCAGTATACAGGGTGCCAGGTAGGGTGAACAGGGTGCCAGATAGCAGTATACAGGGTGCCAGGTAGCAGTATACAGGGTGCCAGGTAGTGTATACAGGGTGCCAGATAGCAGTATACAGGGTGCCAGGTAGGGTGTACAGGGTGCCAGATAGCAGTATACAGGGTGCCAGGTAGCCGTATACAGGGTGCCAGGTAGGGTATACAGGGTGCCAGGTAGGGTATACAGGGTGGCAGGTAGCAGTATACAGGGTGCCAGGTAGCAGTATATAGGGTGCCATGTAAGGTGTACAGGGTGCCAGATAGCAGTATATAGGGTGCCAGGTAGGGTATGCAGGGTGCCAGGTAGCAGTATATAGGGTGCCAGGTAGCAGTATATAGGGTGCCAGGTAGGGTATACAGGGTGCCAGATAGCAGTATACAGGGTGCCAGGTAGGGTATACAGGGTGCCATATAGCAGTATACAGGGTGCCAGGTAGGGTATACAGGGTGCCAAATAGCAGTATACAGGGTGCCAGGTAGGGTATACAGGTTAGCAGGTAGCAGTATACAGGGTGCCAGGTAGCAGTATACAGGGTACCAGGTAGGGTATATAGGGTGCCAGGTAGGGTATACAGGGTGCCAGGTAGCAGTATACAGGGTGGCAGGTCGCAATATATAGGGTGCCAGGTAGGGTATACAGGGTGCCAGGTAGCAGTATACAGGGTGCCAGGTAGAGTATACAGGGTGCCAGGTAGCAGTATACAGGGTACCAGGTAGCGTATGCAGGGTGCCAGGTAGGGTGTACAGGGTGCCAGATAGCAGTATACAGGGTGCCAGGTAGGGAATACAGGGTGCCAGGTAGCAGTATATAGGGTGCCAGGTAGCAGTATATAGGGTATACAGGGTGCCAGATAGCAGTATACAGGGTGCCAGATGGCTGTATACAGGGTGCCAGGTAGGGTATACTGGGTGCCAGGTAGGGTATACAGGGTGCCAGATAGCAGTATACAGGGTGCCAGGTAGGGTATACAGGGTGCCAGATAGCAGTATTCAGGGCCCCAGGTAGGGTATACAGAGTCACCAGCCTCAACAAACAGCCAGACATCCCCCCCCCCCGGTCGGGACGAGTCCCGCACTTACCCCATCTAATAGGCAGGCTCTGGCGCTGGCAGTGTTGCAGAGATTGGCAAACGGAAAAGCGGGCTGAGAGATGCAGAGGCAGCGCTAGCGGAGAGCATGCTGACACTCAGTGTGCTTTGAAGTCCCGGGAAGTGCTGTGCCTGTGTGAGTAATCACACAGGCAGCACGTCCACCGTAGTCCCGCCCCCGCCAACAGCAGCCAATGTCAGAGAGTCATTGGCTCTGATGGCTCAGGGCAGCCAATCAGCCTATGTGTGTGCGCTTATTCAGCACACACAGATAGACTTTAATGGCTCACTACTTGCTGTCAGCTGAGCAAGGAGCCAAGGAAAAAAAAAAGTCAATGTACCGGCGCCTCCCGCAGGGAGGGCGGGGCTGACTTTTTTTTTCAAATTCTTTATTTATCAAGACAACAGACAGATAATCAGTCACATTACAGTCCAAGAAACGTAATAGATAACAGGTAGAGGGTCTGTGCAATCATTAATGCCAACAATGTTATGTCAAAACCGCATCTCCCGGTGTCCCGACATCTATAGTAAGAGAATAAGAAACACAAGACCTCCATCCGTACACTCTCAATAAGAAGCCCAAGTTGTCTAGGCTCTTTGTTTTCTCTCCTTCTTTCTCTGGGTCCTCCCTCTCTCCCCTCCCCTCTAAATTGGGAGAAGGAGAAGGAGAAAGAGAGAGGGGGATATGGGGGGAAAAAAATAAAAAAGGGGGGGGGAGGGGGAAAGAAAGGGGGAAAAGAGGAGATGAGGGGGAGGTAAGTGGGGTTTAGGAAGTAGAGACCAAACTCCCTGCCGACCCATGTCTAACCTATAGACTCCTTATTAAACGGGATCATCTATTAAGGATTTGCCCTCCTCCGAGTAGATGAACATGTTCCATAGTTGCCATGTTTTTTTATATTGGTCATGCTTGTTCTGGGAGGAAAGAACTAGGTCCTCCATCTTATTTATTTCCTCTATTTTCTTAAGCCATGTTTGTATAGAAGGTGGGTCTGTACGTTTCCAACTCCTTGTGATGCAATATTTGGCAGCATTAAGTAGGTGATGCAGGACCGATTTCTTGTATGCCCTACCGGGGATTTCAGTGCAATGAAGCAGGAAAAAAGCCAGGTCTGCTGGGACTGGGCGATCAGAGAATCGCACAAAAATTTACAGAACTTCTTTCCAGAAAATTTCTAAACTGGGACAGCTCCAAAAAATATGTAGCAGTGTCCCCCTTTCTCTATTACATCTCCAGCATCGGTCGGATGCTTCTGGGAAGAGGCGATGCAAGAGAGATGGCGTATGATACCAACTGGTAAGTACCTTATAGTTGCACTCCTGTATGCGCGTACAGATCGAGGACTTTAAGGTGAACCTTACAATTTCTTCCGTTTGCTCGGGTGTAAATGTGCGCCCTAAAATAGTCTCCCATTTCGTTAGTTCGGGGAGTTTAAATCCTGCAGGTTGCATGTTTAGCAGGGAATACAAAACCAACAGGGTGTGTTTCACCGGGCCGGTCTCCATGCAGTGTGACTCAAAAGGTGTCGGAGCTCTACTGTACTCCGCTGGAGACCCCAGCCGCCATAGGAAGTGGTGGAGTTGTATGGCCCTCCAAAAATCCAGGGCAAATCTCCCATCCTCTTGGGTTAGGGTCATAAGGGAAGGCCACTGACCCGAGACGAGGAAATGGGATGCTTGGAAGCACCCCCCCTTCCCTCAGGGACTGGAATGGGCCTCTGCCCATTCCCGGAGAAAACTCCGGATTCCCGAGTATAGGATAGAGAGGCGATTTGGTGTTGGATATTCCCGAGTTTTTACACAAACCATGGCATGTCCTAAGTGTGGGTCCTATGATGGGATGTGCCTTGAGCAACTGGGGAAGGTCCCGAAAGCACCAACCCGCCCTACTGAGCCGGATATCATTAAATTGATGTTGCTCAATCTGAGTCCACAGTTTCTGCTCTACGCGTCTACACCAATCAATGACCCGTGTCAAAAGTGCAGCCTGGTGATATTTACGAACATGTGGTATTGCAATACCGCCATACAGTTTCGGGAGAGATAAAAGGCGCACCCTAAGCCTAGGTCGCTTGTTCGCCCAGATAAATTTAATGAAGAGACTGGTTAGACTTTTTTTTTTTTTTTTTTTCCTTCTCCACGGCGGGGAGGCGGCGCCCATGCGCCCTTCATGCACCAGCCGCCGCTGGATCCTACCTATCCCAAACGCACCTTCAGTGTCGCATACAATTCTACTTCCTCCTCTCCTCTTCCTTTTTCTGTCTGGGTCCTTCAAGGTTCTGTTCTTGGACCTCTCTTATTTTCAATATACACCTCTTCCCTCCCACGGCTTTCATTATATTTTCTACGCTAACGACACCCAAATCTATCTCTCTACCCCTCCACTCACTCCATCAGTCTCCTCACGCATCACTAACTTACTAACAGACATATCTGCCTGGATGTCACACCACTTCCTCAAACACAACTGTGTGTGTATGTATATGTGTGTGTGTGTATGTATGTATATATATATATATATATATATATATATATATATATATACACACACACACATACAGTGGGTACGGAAAGTATTCAGACCCCCTTAAATTTTTCACTCTTTGTTATATTGCAGCCATTTGCTAAAATCATTTAAGTTCATTTATTTTCCTCATTACAGTACCCCATATTGACAGAAAAACACAGAATTGTTAACATTTTTGAAGATTTATTAAAAAAGACAAACTGAAATATCACATGGTCCTAAGTATTCAGACCCTTTGCTCAGTATTTAATAGAAGCACCCTTTTGTTCTAATACAGCCATGAGTCTTTTTGGGAAAGATGCAACAAGTTTTTCACACCTGCATTTGGGGATCCTCTGCCATTCCTCCTTGCAGATCCTCTCCAGTCCTGTCAGGTTGGATGGTAAACGTTGGTGGATAGCCATTTTTAGGTCTCTCCAGAGATGCTCAATTGAGTTTAAGTCAGGGCTCTGGCTGGGCCATTCAAGAACAGTCACGGAGTTGTTGTGAAGCCACTCCTTCGTTATTTTAGCTGTGTGCTTAGGGTCATTGTCTTGTTGGAAGGTAAACCTTCGGCCCAGTCTGAGGTCCTGAGCACTCCGAAGGTTTTCGTCCAGGATATCCCTGTACTTGGCCGCATTCATCTTTCCCTCAATTGCAACCAGTCGTCCTGTCCCTGCAGCTGAAAAACACCCCCACAGCATGATGCTGCCACCACCATGCTTCACTGTTGGGACTGTATTGGACAGGTGATGAGCAGTGCCTGGTTTTCTCCACACATACTGCTTACAATTAAGGCCAAAAAGTTCTATCTTGGTCTCATCAGACCAGAGAATCTTATTTCTCACCATTTTGGAGTCCTTCAGGTGTTTTTTAGCAAACTCCATGCGGGCTTTCATGTGTCTTGCACTGAGGAGATGCTTTCCGTTGGGGCCACTCTGCCATTCTACAACTTTCTCCCATCTGACTGCATCTCTGGAGCTCAGCCACAGTGATATTTGGGTTCTTCTTTACCTCTCTCACCAAGGCTCTTCTCCCCCAATAGCTCAGTTTGGCCGGACGGCCAGCTCTAGGAAGGGTTCTGGTTGTCCCAAACATCTTCCATTTAAGGATTATGGAGGCCACTGTGCTCTTAGGAACTTTAAGAGCAGCAGACATTTTTTTGTAACCTTGGCCAGATCTGTGCCTTGCCACAATTCTGTCTCTGAGCTCTTCAGGCAGTTCCTTTGACCTCATGATTCTCATTTGCTCTGACATGCACTGTGAGCTGTAAGGCCTTATATAGACAGGTGTGTGGTTTTCTTAATCAAGTCCAATCAGTATAATTAAACACAGCTGGACTCAAATGAAGGTGTAAAACCATCTCAAGGATGATCAGAAGAAATAGACAGCACCTGAGTTAAATATATGAGTGTCACAGCAAAGGGTCTGAATACTTAGGACCATGTGATATTTCAGTTTTTCTTTTTTAATAAATCTGCAAAAATGTCAACAATTCTGTGTTTTTCTGTCAATATGGGGTGCTGTGTGTACATTAATGAGGAAAATAAATGAACTTAAATTATATTAGCAAATGGCTGCAATGTAACAGAGTGAAAAATTTAAAGGGGTCTGAATACTTTCCGTACCCACTGTGTGTGTGTGTATATATATATATATATATATATATATATATATGTGTGTGTGTGTGTGTGTGTGTGTGTGTGTGTGTATACCCAAATGACCCTGATTAAAAGTTGATATACCCTGGTGATTTTGGCCTGATAACATACACAAAAGTTGACACAAATGGGTTTGAATGGCTATTAAAGGTAACCATCCTCACCTGTGATATATTTGCTTGTTATTAGTATGTGTGTATAAAAGGTCAGTAAGTTTCTAGACTTCTGACCGACCCTTGCATCTTTCATCCAGTGCTGCACTGACGTTTCTGGATTCTGAGTCATGGGGAAAGAAAAAGAATTGTCAAAGCATCTGCGGAAAAAGGCAGTTGAACTGTATAAAACAGGAAAGGGATATAAAAAGATATCCAAGGAATTGAGAATATCAATCAGCAGTAAAGCTACACGATTCTAGCCAAAATGAGAATCTCGATTCTTAAAAAAATTTTTTGCTTAGAATAAAGATCACGATTCTCGCAATGTAACATCTTTCATATTGAGCTAACTTCACTGTTTAGTTTTTTTTTTAATTCATGAAAGTATAATTTTTCCCAAAAAATTGAAGGGCCTATACGCATATATATATAAATATATATATATAAGTACGGTATATAGTTATGACTGTTAGCCCACGCTCCATATAGAGAGAAGCTAGGGGCCCTCAGTCATACGTATTTACATATATGTTTCACCTTATTTATTATTTCATCTTAGCACATACACCAACTGCACTCCACAACATGGGTTGTAGTGTTGTGTATATGGGCCTGCTGTCCCTTCTGTGTATATTATTTCATCTTAGCACATGCACCAACTGCACTCCACAACGTGGGTCGTAGTGTTGTGTATATGGGCCTGCTGTCCCTTCTGTTTACGCATGTGTGTGCATATGAGTGTGCACACAGGCATTTATGTAACACAATATAATTACTTTATATAACACAATATAATTACTTTTTTTTTTTTTTTTTTAGTTTTCCCTCTTACCAGCCATTAAACTATCATCTATGCTTTCCAACTAACCCTCAGCTAGGTTTGTTGTGGGTATTCTCCTCTATATTATGCATTATATTTTATGTAATACATTATATGTATTTTATATATATATTATATATTTTTTATATTATATATATTCCTTATTTTTTAGTATATTGGCTCCCAAGTGCAGTTTTTGGCGTAGCACTTATTATAGATCACTCTGGTGGTGCCTATAATAACCGGGGCAGTCCGCTTTTATTAATTATTGTTTTTATTATTGTTGTTGTTACTGTATTTTACAATGCATTTTATTATTGATTGTATCATTGTAATTCCGCTTTCAGGATCGATTGACCGTCTTTAGTGTTTGTTTCGTTTTCTCATGGCATGATTTATGTTTGGTGCGATCAGTCTCTTAGTTACCATATCGCAGTATTTACCAGCTTTCCATGCAGCCCAACCTCCTCACCAGCCCCTCCCTTAGGTCATCACTATTTATAGGACACTGCCCAATCCCGTGCAGTCCCTGTCTGAGGAAGAGGCGCGGCTCTCTTACCAACAGAGACGGACGCTGAGGAAACGTGTCACACATTGGTGACGTCACTGGCCTGTGCCCGATGTTTGTGTTCCAAGCTTCGTTCTGGAGCCTGCCGGCTTTTTCCATTGAACTGCTCTGAACGGCTTTCTCCAAACCTGCATGTGCTGTTACCAGCTGCACCCGGACCTTGCCATAGTGACAACCACCCTGGACTGCACTTTCATGCCTGTTTTACTCAGCCTAAATGTGAGTGTTTTTATCCTGATGTTCTCATAAATAAACTGTGCATATTACACTTAGAGGCACCTCTTTTCCTTTGTTTTTTCAGCGTTGGAGTTTGGTTCTGCTCTGTTTTCTGGATAGCCGCCTAAAGTGTTCATGGACTCATAGACTGATATCTGCTTATTGATATACGGTTACATTTTCCTTATCGTATTACGTGTGTTATGTGTTTACACACTCTGATTTATATTCACACTTGTAGTTTTTTGATAACAGTATGCACATTCCCATAATGTCGTCCTTTATTTTAATTTTGACCCATTAACGGGTTTTTGTTTTCATTCCACCTTTTATAGACATATGCATGCTTGTGCGCATACACCCACCTTGTGTTTATCACCATTTTATTCTCTAGGGTCTCTGCTAAAAATATATATATAATGTTTGGGGTTCTAAGTAGTTTTCTAGCAAAAAAATAACGATTTTAACTTGAAATCAACAAGTGCCAGAAAAAGGTTTGGTCTTCAAGCGGTTAAACTGAATTAAATTACAGACTGAAGTTAATTCCTTTGATCTAGAACAAAACATTGCAATGTTTATAGTTGGCTCACAAATGTTTTGAAACTTGGCAGAGTGCCTGGAATGTTTTGAAACTTGCCAGAGTGCCTGGAATGTTTTGAAACTTGGCGGATTGCCTGTTTTTTTTTTTTTTTTTCTTTTCAAGCTCTGAGCCGCTCTGCACTTGTCACATAGATTCAAGAAAATGTTGGGTTGAGATTGCCAGGGGGTTGGATTGAGATTGCAATCGCTTAGTGATTAATCGTGCAGCTCTAATCAGCAGTGTTCAAACTGTAATCAAGAAGTGGAAAATGAGGGGTTCTGTTGAAACCAAACCACGGTCAGGTAGACCAACTAAGATTTCAGCAACAACTGCCAGGAAAATTGTTCTGGATGCAAAGAAAAACCCACAAATAACTTCAGATGAAATACAGGACTCTCTGAAAACATGTGGTGTGGCTGTTTAAAGATGCATTTGAAGAAAGATGGGCTGCATGGTCGAGTCACCAGAGGAAAGCCATTACTATGCAAATGCCACAAAGTACCCCGCTTACAATACACCAAACAGCACAGAGACAATCCTCAAACCTTCTGGCACAAAGTCATTTGGAGTGATGAGACCTACATTGAGCTTTTTGGCCACAACCATAAATGCTACATTTGGAGAGGAGTCAACAAGGCCTATGATGAAAGGTACACCATTCCTACTGTGAAACACAGAGGTGGGCCGTTGATGTTTGGGGGATGTGTGTGCTACGAAGGCACAGGAAATTTGGTCAAAATTGATGGCAAGATGAATGCAGTATGTTATCAAAAAATACTGGAGGAACATTTTGCATTCATCAGCCAGGAAGCTGCGCATGGAACGTACTTGGACATTCCAACATGACAATGATCCAAAACACAAGGCCAAGTCGACCTGTCATTAGCTACAGCAGAGTGAAGGTTCTGGCGTGGCCATCAGAGTCTCCTGACTTCAATATCAGTGAACCACTCTGGGGAGATCTCAAACGTGCAGTTCATGCAAGATAGCCCAAGAATTTCCAGGCACTGGAGGCTTTTTGCCAAGAGGAACGGGCAGCTTTACCATCTCACAAGCTGTCATTGATGTTAAAGGGGGCAATACACAGTATTAAGAACTGGGGTATGTAAACTTTTGATCAGGGTCATTTGGGCAGTTTCTGTTGTCATTATGATTAAACCACTTGCTTACTGGGCACTTAAACCCCCCTCCTGCTCAGTATAATTTTCGGTGCAGTCGCATTTTGAATGACATTTGAGCTGTCGTGCGACGCTGTACCCAAACGAAATTTACGTCCTTTTTTTCCCACAAATAGAGCTTTCTTTTAGTGGTATTTGATCACCTCTGCGGTTTTTATTTTTTACGCTATAAACAAAAAAAGGAGTGACTATTTTGAAAGAACAATATTTTTTACTTTTTTACTATAATATCCAAAAAAAAATATTAAAAAAAATATTCATCGGTTTAGGCTGGTAAAAAAAAAAATCGCAATCAGCATATATTGTTTGGTTTGTGCAAAAGTTAGCATGTCTACAAACTGTGGGAATTGATTTATGGCGTTTTTTATTATCTGCGATTTTTATCGGGACTGCGATATTGCAGCGGACATGTTGGACATTTTTGACACTTATTTGGGAGCAATGACATTTATACAGCGATCAGAAATTTAAATAGCCACTGATTACTGTATAAATGTCACTGGCAGTGAAGGTGTTAACTGTTTTCCCTGAATGTGTTTTAACTTTATGGGGGCGGGGCTGGCCGGGACATAACAGATCTAACTATCTAGCTGTTCTTACAGGTGATCGCGGGTCTCCGGCGGACATCAAGTACGCCCGACCCGCGGGCACACCCACGCAGCATGCGGCGGCCGTGAGAGCGCACTGCCACCTGCTGTGAGTGCGCGCAAAGGGGTTGACGTCCATGGACGTCCCCCCGACAATTCAGATTCTCGCTGTAGCCGTCTTTCGGCTATAGCGCGGATCTGGACTTGGTAAAAAGAGTAAACACAGTTGATTGATAATAAATGGCTTCAGTCACACACTTACCATGAGTGAAAGAAAAGTTTTTGTGTTATCATTCATATTCTCTGAAAATGGCCAAGAAATCATAAATTCTGCCAGGGTATGCACACTTATGAGCACAACTGTGTGTGTATATACAGTATCTCACAAAAGTGAGTACACCCCTCACATTTTTGTAAATATTTTATTATATATTTTCATGTTACAACACTGAAGAACTGACACTTTGCTACAATGTAAAGTAGTGAGTTTACATCTTGTATAACAGTTGTAAGGGGGTTAGCTCAGCAGCGGGTGTGTTTAACCCCCTGGAAGGGTTCACTACACAATTTTAGGCACAGCGAGACAGCAGTTTCAGGTCAAAAAGGTAGTTTATTCTCACTAGTTACAATGTGAAAAACAGCAAAAAAACTAATAAAAAAATAAATCCTAGGCCACTTGGCCACTGACTACACAATATGTTTCCCTGCCTCTCAGCTGTGTACAGCCTACTGCTGTTCAAAGCTCCTATCTCTCACTGCAGGACACACAGCCACACAGGCCTTACCGTGTACAGGATGTTACATTCCCCAGTCTATGGTCACAGAGCTGGTTCCAGGGTGGAGCACTCACCTATGCTTGCTGGGAGTTTATGTAGAGGTCTTAATGAGCTCAACCCAGCTGGACTCATTACCTCTACCCCTGCAAGACTCAGCACTCACCCTGGTGGTATAAGTCTGTATACAATTTGAATCTTGGGCAGATGTACCTGCCATCCTGCACGCAACCAGGCGTCTTTACCTGCCGGCTGTCACACAGTGTAAATTTGCTGTCCCCTCAAAATCACTCAACAGACAGACATTAAAGTGGTTGTTAAGCCACTTGTATAAAATGCTCCCATTCCCTCTGTATTCGCACAATAAGTTCTGCTGTGTCTGTGTTATAACATATATTTATGAGATCAGAGAAGAGACTCTACGTACTGACAGGGAGAGTGAGGGGGAGGAGGGGGGAGTTGAAGACAGGCGGAGGAGAATAGGAGAGCTGTTAGTGACAGACTGCACAGACCACGGGCTCTCAGGATCAGCTAATATGATAGGGGAGTCAGCACTCGGAGGGGGGGGGGAGGGTTGAGTCAGGACCCTGCAAAAGCACCATGCTGCTAATTGCACATTCAAGATACAGGAGCAGCATTTTTGGGTTAACAAACGCTTTAATGTCTAAATCGCTGCCAGCAAAAGTGAGTACACCCCTAAGTGAAAATGTCCAAATTGGGCCCAATTAGCCATTTTTCCTCCCCGGTGTCATGTGACTCGTTAGTGTTACAAGGTCTCAGGTGTAAATGGGGAAGCAGGTATGTTAAACTTGGTGTTATCGCTCTCACTCTCTCAAACTGGTCACTGGAAGTTCAACATGGCACCTCATGGTAAAGAACTCTCTGAGGATCTTAAAAAAAGAGTTGTTGATCTACATAAAGATGACCAAGGCTATAAGAAGATTGCAGAGACCCTAAAACTGAGCTGCAGCATGGTGGCTAAGACCATACAGCGGTTTAACAGGACACGTTCCATTCAGAACAGGCCTCGCCATGGTCGACCAAAGAAGTTGATTGCACATGCTCAGCATCATATCCAGAGGTTGTCTTTGAGAAAATGGACGTATGAGTGCTGCCAGCATTGCTGCAGAGGTTGAAGAGGTGGGGGGTCAGCCTGTCAGTGCTCAGACCATGCGCCACACACTGCATGAAATTGGTCTGCATGGCTGTCATCCCAGAAGGAAGCCTTTTCTAAAGATGATGCACAAGAAAGCCCAAAAACAGTTTGCTGAAGACAAGCAGACTAAGGACATTGATTACTGGAACCATGTCCTGTGGTCTGTGAGACCAAGATGAACGTTTTTGGTTCAGATGGTGTCAAGCTTGTGTGGCGGCAACCAGGTGAGGAGTACAAAGACAAGTTTGTCTTTCTTACAGTCAAGCATGGTGGTGGGAGTGTCATGGTCTGGGGCTTCATGAGTGCTGCTGACACCGGGAAGCTACAGTTCATTGAGGGAACCATGAATGCCAACATGTACTGTGACCTACTGAAGCAGAACATGATCCCCTCTTTTCGGAGACTGGGCAGCAGGACAGTATTTCAACACAATGACCCCAAACACACCTCCAAGACGACCACTGCCTTGCTAAACAAGCTGAGGGTAAAGGTGATGGACTGGCCAAGCATCTCTCCAGACCTAAACCCTATTGAACATCTGTGGGACATCCTCAAATGGAAGGGCACTTTGGGCCCAATTTGAACATTTTCACTTAGGGGTGTACTCACTTTTGTTGCCAGCAATTTAGACATCAAGGGCTGTGTGTTGAGTTATTTTGAAGGGACAGCAAGTTAACACTGTTATACAAGCTGTACACACTACATTACATTGTAGCAAAGTGTCATTTCCTCAGTGTTGTCACATAAAAAGATATAATAACATGTTTTAAAAAATTTGAGGGCTGTACTCACTTTCGTGAGCTTATGTGTATGTATGTATAGAGAGAGAGAGAGAGAGAGAGAGATAGAGAGAGATAGATCTGCCGCCTTAAATATGTTAATAGCCTGTACGTCATTACTGCTTTTTTCTATATGTGGATACTAAACGGAGGTTGCCCTTCCCCTTCAGCCATTTACTGTGTCAGTTGTATAATCGGGCTGTGTGAATCCGAAGAATCCTTTATTAAAAACTGTTAGTGAACTTTTATTAAACTTTAATTAAAATTAAGGTTAAAATCAATGTCGGTTTGAATCTACCTAGGTGTGTTGAGGAGCAGTGTTGTCTTATTTGGGTTCAATTATTTGTTATCAGCATAATCTTGAGTTATTTGAGGAGGATTGAAATCTAGTATTTATATGAGGAAGAGTTAAAATTTAGTTGTGCTCTGATAGATGACAATTGCAGAAAATTAAAATATAAATAAAAATAAAATTAAAAATAAATGAAATAAAGAATGTAAAAATAAAAATTAAAATAAAATAAAAATAACTAACTGTGTGGTGCTAAAAACTTTGGGATTGCAACCTCCCTATACCATGCACATTTACAATTTTTTATGTTAAAAATTGGTTATAAAACAGTTTAAGTCTATCTCTACGTTCATCCCTTGTGGTTGTAAACTTCCTAATTCATAAATCCATCTCGTTTAATTTTGGGATATCGCTTTTGTCATATTTTTTCCCCTCCAGTGTGGTTCTATCCTGTCTATACCACAAAATGTGAGTAAGCTGGGATTCCTGTTATGGTGGGTCCTGAAGTGATTGGAGAGGCTGTGGTTTTTAAACCCCTTTTTAATATCATTAACATGTTCTCTCAATCTTGTTGCCAATCTTCTTGTGGTACGGCCTACATATTGCATGCCACATGGGCATGTCAACAAATAGGTGACATGTGTACTATGGCATGTGATCAGTTTGTTTATTTCATAGCTTTTCCCTGTTGTTTTTGTTGATTTGAAATTGGTTAATTTTCTGACTCTATTTTTTACTGTGGTGCACGTTATGCATTTCCCACAGGAATAGAAACCCATATAGATCTCTATGTACCAACCTGTCTCTCAAGTTTCTGGTTTTGCGATAAATGAATATGGGTTTATTGGTTAAGATTTTTTGTAGTTTGTTGTCTCTAAGTAGTAAGTGCCAGTGTTTCTTTATTATGCTTTCCATTTGCTTGTAGTGTTTATTGAATTGGGTGATCAATGGGAGTTCAAATTTTTTTGTTGTTGTGAGGGGTTTGTTTGATAAAAGTTCTCTTCTGTCTCGTTTTGCTATTTGGCCCTTGATTCTCTGTAAATTCTTTTCTTTATACCCTTTGTCACAGAATCTTTTCAATAATAGTTCCGCTTGTTCTTCATAAATATCATCTTCCGTGCAGTTTCTTCTGATTCTTGTAAATTGGCCCTTGGGTATCCCCCTAAGCCAACTTCGGTGGTGGCAACTGTGGACTGGTATATAGCCATTTCTGTCTGTTGTTTTAAAGTACATTTTGGTATATAGTAAGTTATTTTTCGTATAGATTGTCAGATCCAGAAAATTGATTTCCTTCTTGTCCCATGATCCTGTAAACTTGATGTTGTAAGCATTTATATTAATTTCTGCTATGAACTCTTTTAAGCTCTGTTCCATGCCCCTCCATATTATGACAATATCATCTATAAATCTTCTGTACAGTTGTATCTCTGGTCTGTCCCTGTTGAAAATTTCTTCCTGTTCCCAATGGCCCAAAAACACATTGGCCACGCTTGGGGCAAATTTTGCTCCCATGGCTACACCTCTGTGCTTTACATGATAGTTGCCTTCATGCCAGAAGTAATTTTTCGCCATGGCTAGATCTAGAGCTTCTAAGATGAATCGTTGTTGTTCCTTTTGCAATTTTGCTGATTGTTGTAAGGACCTCTTTATGGCTCTTACTGCATCATCCTGGCCTATGTTAGCGTAGAGGTATTCTACATCAATCGTAGCTAGGATGCCGTTCTCCTCTATGTGTTGTCCCTCCAGGAGTTGTATAAGGTGCTTACTGTCCTTAAGGTAGGCTTGACCAGATTGTGCTAGAGGTTGAATATAATGGTCTAGATACTCCCCTATTCTAGCGAATAGGGAGTCTCTCCCATTTATTCGGTGTGTGACAGGGAGAACCGCGGAAACAGCTCGTTACCGCAGTTTGTTTACGTCACATGACCGACTGTGATTGACGCAGCCGGTCACATGGTAAAGAGCCTATTTTGTTGGCTCTTTACACTGATCGGAGCTGGGCTTTTTCCGAGGGACAAGCCTCAGCCCCGATCGCCACGCTGCGCGCCCCCGGGGGCGCGCACGAGCGGCGTGCACGTGAAGGTCGGTATGACTGGCTGTGATTGGACTCAGCCAGTCACATGGTAAAGATCCAATTTTTTTGGCACTTTACCCCGATCGTGGGGGTACACGACCCCCGGCACACGATCGATCCATGAGCTGTGAGAAGCAACATATGACGTCGGCCCGGATCGACGAGCGGTTCCTGCCGACGTCATTTTAATATGACTCGGTAAGTAACTGGTTAATGTGGCCTCTATGGAGGGGAGTTTCTCATAATGGGTTTTTATACCTGTTAGGTGCGCCAATAATAGCTCCGAGAGTTGTCTATTCTTTAATATAAATTTTTAATTGCTACCCAAAGTTTATCAGTTGATGAGTCAAACCAAGCTTTGGCTTGGTCCAGTAAAGCTGCGTAGTGGTATTTTCTAAGATTTGGAAAGGTGATCCCTCCTTTCGGCTTGTGTCTAAGTAGCATAGTGTACGATATTCTGGCCCTTCCCCCCCTCCAGACAAATCTGTGGAGCAGTTTGTCTGCTTCATTGAAAAACTGATCCTGGATTTTGATGGGGATTGTCCTAAAGTAATATATGATTTTTGGTAAAATTGTCATGCAACACTGTACCCATATGGAATTTGCGTCCTTTTTTCACACAAATAGAGCTTTCTTTTGGTGGTATTTAATCACTAGGGGTTTTTTTTGTGCTATAAATAAAAAAAGATTGAAAATTATGTGAAAAAATGCCTTTTCTCAAGTCGTCTTCCAGGACAGCCTCTGAGACCTTTGGCTCCTACCCTCCGGACAGGAAACACATCCCCAATTTTAAATAAAAGGCAGTCCTCCAGGCCACATACCTCATATTTGTGTTTCCTCCGGAAGGATAGGTCGCACATCGGAAGCCTTAAGGAGCCCCAAGTCTCAGAGGTTGGCCGGAGGGGTTCTGGAGCATCACGGTACCTTTTTTAGCCCGCCCGATCCCTCCCTGGAGAAGGGAGAGGGGCTGTGACTTCAAACCTCGGGGAGAGGTAGGACTGCGGATGGTAAGCTGCCAGCTGTCCATTCCGTCGGGTCTGGGGAGCCGGCTCAGGCGCACCTCGTGGTGAGGAGGCGTAATTTCCGGCAGAAGGGGCGGGAATGTTGGTTTGGGCGGGAACGCTCAGTGGGCGGGAACGCTCGCTCGGGCGGGAACGCTCATTGGGCGGGAATGCTTGTTCGGGCGGAAATATCCGTTCATCCCATGCTGGCGACCGGAAGTTACATAGGTAGCTTAAAGGTGTGGCTAGCCTCATTTAAACGGCGCAGAGGGCGGGAGTGGGTCTGCTGGTGGTTCGGTGTCGCACAGCCAGGCTGCAGGCAGACACAGGAACAAGCAGGCATGGAGGGTCCAGCATGTGCTCAGGAACCAACAGCTGCAGGCACCAGCTCCTCTCAGGTAAGCAGGGGACCAGGTCCTTATTGCTGTTACCATAGGAGGTTATTCTGAACTATGGGCTAGACAGACTAGTCTCAGTTTCAGCAGCACTTTTTTTCTTATTGTATGTTGTACCACACAGAGGTGTGGAGGAACGGACCAGCCTTGATGTTTTCATGCCTTGTCTCCCTACTTTACATAGGTTAAAGCTCAGGAGAAGGTGGAGGGGGCAGGTCCCAAGAGAAAATGTGCGGTGTGTGCGGCCAGGTTAAGCTCTACATGGGAGAAACCGTTGTGCCGCAGCTGTGAAGATAGCCTAGTGAGAGACGAATCTACTACAGCATGTCACAAAATTTTGGGTTCAGTGAAGGATTAGTTGGCCTCAACTTTTAAATCCTTCAGGGGCCTAATTGAAAAAATGCAGGTCCCTACAGTCCCTGTCAGGCCTATCCTCACCAGAGGGGAGGAGGATAGTCCGGAAGAGGATCCAAGATCCCAGGGCTCTTCAGGAGCGGAGTCTTGCTCTGAAGATGAAAGAAGGGATGCGGAACCCTCAAGGGGCTCTAGATACAAGTTGTCTTTAGAAGATGTAGACGACCTGCTAAAAGCTATTTACAACACTCTTGAAATAGAAGAAGAGAAGGTACTGTTGTCCAAACATGATCTGATGTATGAAGGATCACGGGCAACAAAGCCAAGAGTGTTTCCGGTCCATAAATCCCTGGAAGAGTTAATCAGGGTAGAATGGCAGGATCCAGAAAGGAAGCCGTTTTTTTCAGGAGGTCTGAAAAGGCGATTTCCTTTTGCAGAGGATACGTCAAAGCCTTGGAATAAGATTCCTAAATTGGACGCGCCCCTTTCCAAAGTTTCCAAGAAGTCAGACCTTGCATTTGACGACATGGGAACCCTAAAGGATCCAATGGACAAAAGAGGAGATGTGCTGCTACGCAGAGCGTGGGAATCTCCCTTGTTGAGTCTAAAGCCAGCGCTAGCAGCAACGTGTGTGGCCAGGAATGTATATAGTTGGCTTACACAACTCCAAACACACCTGTCGGCTGGTACTTCCAGGCAACAGATTTTGAAATGTTCCCGCTGCTATTCAAGGCAGTATCTGGCAGATGCCTCGGCAGAGTCAGTTAAACTGGCTGCCAGATCGGCTCCCCTGGTCAATTCAGCCAGACGTGCTCTCTGGCTGAAAACCTGGACAGGGGACTCGGCATCCAAGCTGCGCCTTTGCAGTATTCCCTTTTTGGGAGATCATCTGTTTGGTGCAGGTTTGGAGGAAGTGTTGGAGCGCACGGCTGATAAAAAGAAGGCCTTTCCAGAAACCAAAAGAAAGCAGGTTAGCCAGGGGCCCTTTCGTGGTCCAAGGCAGCAAGCGACACAGGGTCGCGAAGGTGCGCCAAAGAAGCACTGGATGGTGCATAAGGGCAGAGGTAGAGGAGGAATACTCTTCAATCCTCCTCAGAAGCCCACAAAGAGTCAATGACTCCTTTCTCCCAGTGGCAGGAAGACTGGGGAAGTTCTTCCCACAATGGGCAGCAATCTCCTCCAATGCATACATTCTGGATTTAATCCAGAACGGTTACAGATTGGAGTTCGATTCAATTCCCCCTGCAAGATTACTGGTAACAACACCGTCCAGAAATCCAGAAAAAGCAGAGGCCTTGAGTCTCCTGGTAGGGGATCTCTTAGACCAAAAGGTACTGCTGCAGGTGCCCAGGGACGAGCGGGTCAGGGTTTCTACTCACACATATTTGTGGTAAGAAAACCCTCAGGCAAGTTCCGTCTGATTCTGAACTTGCGGCCCATAAACCAGTCCTTAAAATACAAGCACTTCAGGATGGAATCCATCTTTTCTGTAAGGAACATAGTGTTCCAGAATTGCTACATGGCCACGTTGGACCTCCAAGATGCATACCTCCATGTGCCAATACATCCAGCATCGCAAAAGTTTCTCAGGTTTGCGGTCAGGATGGGGCCAAGAGTATGTCACTTTCCGTGCCGGGCCCTTCCTTTCGGTCTCTCTTCTGCACCAAGAATCTTTACAAAGGTCCTAGCAGAAGCCTTAGCGCCACTAAGACTGAGGGCTATAATGATCAGTCCATACTTGGATGATCTTTTAATAATAGCAAAATCATCCCACCAGTTATCAGCAGAACTGAGGGAGATTCAGAGCTTTCTCAGTTCCTTGGGGTGGCTAGTCAACCAAGAAAAATCTTGCCTAGTCCCTTCCCAGAGGGTATCATATCTGGGTTACGAGATGGCCTCGGTAGAACAAAAAATCTTTTTACCAAAAATGGACCAGGGAGCAGCAAAGCTGCAAACCAATCTACCAGTCTCCCTAAGGCAGATTTCGCAGGTAGTAGGCCTTATGACATCCTGCTTTCCCGCAGTACTCTGGGCGAGATTCCACCAACGCCCATTACAGGCCTTTCTCCTAAGGTCTTGGAATGGGAGCAGGGAAACCCTAGATACCCAGGTGTTTCTTCCCGCAAAGTTTAAAAGATCCCTCTGGTGGTGGCGATCATAGCAGAACCTGAACAAGGGGCTGGATTGGGCCACCACGCAGACCAAGATTCTGACTACAGATGCCAGTCACCTTGGCTGGGGGGCGCATTTGGGGGACAGACTGGCACAGGGGACCTGGTCCTCAACGGAAGCCAGGGGGTCCTCCAATCAGAGCTGTTAGCAGTCCAGAGAGCAGTGAGTGCTTTTCAGTCAGTTCTGAAGGGAGCTCACTTACAGATACGCTCAGACAAATGTGACCACGGTTGCTTACATAAACAAGCAGGGGGGCACAAGAAGTCAGTGGCTCCAGGAGATTGCAAACGTGATATTTGCATGGGCAGAACAGGGGTTAAGCTCAATATCGGCCATGCACTTAAAAGGATCAGAGAACTCACTTGCAGATTTCCTCAGCCGTCAGAGGCTAAATCAGGACGAGTGGGCTCTCAGCCAGGAGGGGATTGCAGCCATCACCCAGAGATGGGGGATGCCGGAGGTGGACCTGTTTGCCTCCCAAAAGAACAGAAAGGTCAGAAAATTCTGTTCTCTGGATCCAGAGGATCATTCAATAGGCATAGACACCTTGACTATCCCCTGGACATTCAGCCTGGCTTATGCTTTTCCTCCAACAAGATTAATTCCACTAGTTCTCCGGAAGTTCAGAGCAGAAAGAACCAGCCTCATCCTGGTAGCTCCCTTCTGGCCGAAGAGGTCATGGTTCTCCCTTCTAGGAAGCCTCTCAACGGTTCCACCCTTGCTCCTTCCCGAGAGGGAGGATCTGGTGATGCAGGGTCCAGTGCCACATCCCCAGATAAAGATGTTAAAACTATCAGCGTGGTTTCTGAGGAACAGATCTTAAGATCACAGGGATTCTCTGAAGAGGTGATTAAAACCCTTGTGAATTGTCGCAAGCCAGTCACCAGGGCGATATATGCTAAGATTTGGAAGAAATTCAATTTTTGGTTGGCAGAGAGGGACCAGGTTTCTCAAGATATCCCTGCTATTTTGCAGTTCTTCCAGGAGGGGTTGGTAAGGGGACTCTCAGTAAGTACCTTAAAGGTACAGGCCTCAGCCCTTAGTGTATTCTTACAGACCCCTCTACAGCAGAATCTTTTTGTTTCTGATTTTTTCAGGGCCTTATCCAGAGGTAGACTACAGGTAGTCAAATCCTGTCCAGCCTGGGACCTGTCTTTGGTTCTCAAGGCCTTAATGTTAGACCCTTTTGAACCACTGGAAAAGTCCTCCATTAAATGGGTAACGTTGAAAACAGTTTTTTTGATAGCAATCACGTCCGCAAGAAGGGTAAGTGAGTTACAAGCCCTCTCTATTAGAGAGCCATTTTTGTCTTTTTTTGAGGATAGGGTAGTTCTCAAAACAGATCCTGCATTTCTTCCAAGGTTGTTTCTTCTTTTCATAGATCGCAGGATATTGTTTTACCCACGTTTCACCCCTCCCCTGCTACTAAGGAGGAGGAGTCGTTCAGAAGCTTGGACGTTAAGAGAAGCTTGTCAAATTATGTTAAGGTTTCTAAAGAGTTTAGGAAGTCAGAATCCTTATTTATTATTTTTGCTGGTGCTCGTAAGGGACTTAGAGCATCCAAATCCACCATAGCTAGGTGGATAAAATCTGTCATTTGTGAATGTTACAATCCGCAGGGGACCCCGCCTCCATTTGTCAACGCACACTCGACCCGTGCAGTATCAGCATCCTGGGCAGAGAGAGCTGGTGCTTCGCCTGAGCAGAAATGCAAGGCGGCAACTTGATCCAGTTACTCTACCTTTGCGAGACATTATCGCCTAGATCTGCTTACAAGCAAGGATCAGGCGTTTGGACGTAAGGTCCTCCAGATGGTGGTCCCACCCTAGTTGGTAAGTTCTTGAGAATCGTCTCAGAGGCTGTCCTGGAAGACGACTTGAGAAAACTTGAGTTAGACTTACCGGTAACTCATTTTCTGGGAAGTCTTCCAGGACAGCCAGGATTCCCACCCAATTGGTTTTTGTGATATGCTATTATCATGCTGTAATAATTGTGCTTTGTCTTCCAGAGCCTTCCTGCAGTCCTTGGTAATACTGAGGTATGTGGCTTGGAGGACTGCCTTTTATTTAAAATTGGGGATGTGTTCCCTGTCCGGAGGGGAGGAGCCCAAGGTCTCAGAGGCTGTCCTGGAAGACTTCCCAGAAAATGAGTTACCAGTAAGTCTAACTCAAATTTTTCTTTGTAAATTTTGCCCAAAATGTATACTGCTACCTATCTTTGGTAAAAATAACCCAAGTAAGTGTATATTATTTGGTCCTTGTGTAAGTTATAGAGTCTACAAGCTATGGTGCTGATCATTGAAAATTGATCACACCTGATATACAGAGGGCCTATCTCATTTCTTGAGACCCTAACAAGCCAGGAAAGTACAAATACCCCCCAAATGACCCCTTTTTGGAAAGTAGACATTCCAAGGTATTTAGTAAGAGGCGTGGTGATTTTTTTGAAGTTGTAATTTTTTCCCACAATTCTTTGCAAATTGAAGATTTTTTTCCCTTTTTTTTCACAAAATTGGGTTATTTCTCACACACAGCATATGTATACCACAAATTACACTCCAAAACACATTCTGCTACTCCTTCTGAATATGGCGATATCACATATCTGAGACTTTTTCACAGCCTGGCCATATACAGAGGTTCAACATGCAGGGAGCACCGTCAGGTATTCTAGGGACATAAATTACACATCTAATGTCATGACAACCTATCACAATTTTGAAGGCCCTGGAGCACCAGGACAATGGAATTGCCCACAAAATGACACCATTCTGGAAAGCAAACACCCCAACGAATAATCTATGAGGCATAATGAGTCTTTTGAATGGTTCATTTTTTTCCAGTAGTTTTTGGAAAATGTGGGAAAAAAATTAAAACGCATTTTTTTTACACAAAGTTGTCCATTTATAAGATATTTCCAACACATAGCATGTACATAGCAAATATGACACCCCAAAATACATTCTGCTATTCCTCCTGAGTATGGCGATACCACATGTGTGAGACTTTTACATAGCCTGACCACATACAGAGGCCCAACATTGAACTAGCACCTTCAGGCATAAATTACACATCTCATTTCTCAACCCCCTATTACACTTTTGAAGGTCCTGGAGCACCAGGACAATGGAATTGCCCACAAAATGACCCAATTTTGGAAAGCAAACACCCAAACGTATAATCTATGAGGCATAATGAGTCTTTTGAACATGTCATTTTTTTTTCCAGTAGTTTTTGGAAAATGTGGGAAAAAATTGAAAACGCTTTTATTTTTACACAAAGTTGTCCATTTATATGATATTTCCAACACATACCATGTACATAGCAAAAATGACACCCCAAAATACATTCTGCTACTCCTCCTGAGTATGGCGATGCCAAATGTGTGAGACTTTTACAGGTGATGTTTACTCATGGGTTTGACGGTCACTGACAGGTTATTGGTGATGGTCACTGATGGGTGACTGGCGGTGGTCACTGATGGGTGACTGGCGGTGGTCACTGATGGGTGACGGATGTCTGGCAGTGGTCACTAATGGGTGATGGGTTACTGGCAGTGGTCACTGATGGGTGACAGGTGACTGGCGGTGGTCACTGATAGGTGATGGGTGACTGGCGGTGGTCACTGATGGGTGACAGGTCTCTGGTGGTGGTCACTGATGGGTGACTGGTGGTGGTCACTGATGGGTGACTGGTGGAGGTCACTGATGAGTGACTGGTGGAGGTCACTGATGGGTGACTGGTGGTGGTCACTGATGAGTGACTGGCGGTGGTCACTGATAGGTGATGGGCGACTGGCGGTGGTCACTGATGGGTGACTGGTGGTGGTCACTGATGGGTGCCGGGTGTCTGGTGGTGGTCACTGATGGGTGATGGGTGTCTGGTGGTGGTCACTGATGGGTGACTGGTGGAGGTCACTGATGGGAGACAGGTGACTGGCGGTGGTCACTAATAGGTGATGGGTGACTGGTGGTGGTCACTGATGGGTGCCGGGTGGCAATCCCGGTTTAAAGGGGTGATGTCATATGACGTCGTCCCAGAACAATAGCCGTTCTGCCCCGCCGTCATTTGACGGTGGGTGGACAGCAAGTGGTTAAGGTTTAATAGTAAGGCTTTTGTAAGGCCTATCGGTAATATACTAGATTTGGTGACATTTAGTTTATAGTAATAAATCAACCCAGATTTCTTCAAAATTTCTTATGCAGCTAGCAGGGAAGACGCCGGGCTCCATTAATAGAGAGAATATCAGAGGGGATAGTGGGCATCCCTGTCTTGGTCCCATTGTTGATAGGAAATTTGTCTGATAATACATTGGAGTTATCAATCAAATCAGAGGGAGGAGGGGGAGGCGGATCTCCTATCACAATTTGGAATAGCGGCTAGGATGGGAAGTGTTATTATAATGGGAGATTTTAATTATCCAGATATTGACTGGGAGGAAGGTACTGCACATTCAGCTAAGGCTCACCATTTCCTAAATGTCCTGCAGGATAATTTCATGGGTCAGATGGTAAATGTACCAACAAGAGAAAAAGCATTATTGGACCTTCTGATTACTAAAAACACAGACCTGATCACAGACGTGGAAGTGAGGGGCAATCTAGGACATAGCGATCACAGGACAATTAGTTTTAGTATAAATTACACAAATAGGAAACGCAAGGGGAATACAAAGACACTGAATTTTAAAAGAGCCAACTTCCAGAAACTACGCTCCTTGTTGTAAGTTGTTAACTGGGATAAAAGTCTAGGAACAATGAATGCGGAGGAAAAATGGGAGTGCTTCAAGAACATACTAAACAAAAGTGTTAGCCAGTGTATCCCAACAGGAAATAAAATTAAAAGAGCTAACCAAAGACCAGGATGGCTTAACTCCGACATAAAGGCACACATAAAAGCAAAAAAGAAGGCCTTCAAAAAATACAAGGAGCAGGGGTCTCAGTCAGATTTTCAATACTACAAAACACGCAATAAGGAATGCAAAGGTGCAATCAGAGCAGCTAAGATTGAACATGAAAGACACATAGCTGAGGAAAGTAAAAAGAATCCCAAGAAATTCTTTAAGTATATAAATAGTAAGAGAGGGGGGTCAGATCATATTGGCCCAATAAAGAGTGATGAAGGTATTTTGGTTACAGAGGATGGAGAAATGGCAAAGGTGTTAAACTCATTTTTCTCCTCAGTATTCACAAAGGAAACGGGGGGATCAATTATTCAGAACTACAATGCTGGTCCTCATGACACATCACAGGAAGCACCCTTGTGGCAGACTGAGGGTGAAATCAGGAATATGCTTGAAAAACTGGACACCAATAAGTCACCGGGCCCAGATGGCTTACACCCAAGGGTCCTTATAAAAAAGGACCAAGATATATCCCTAGGAACTACAGACCAGTTAACTTAACATCAATAATTTGCAAGCTCTTGGAGGGAATAATAAGGGATTATATACATGATTATTGTAATGAGAACGATCTCATTAGTGGTAATCAACATGGTTTCATGAAGAATCGTTCTTGCCAAAACAATCTATTAACCTTCTATGAGGAGGTGAGCTGCCACCTAGATAAAGGAAGGCCTGTAGACGTGGTGTATCTGGACTTTGCAAAAGCATTGGATACAGTTCCCCATAAACGTTTACTGTACAAACTAAGATCCCTCAACATGGATCAAAGGGTGAGCACCTGGATTGAAAACTGGCTGCAGGGGAGAGTCCAGAGGGTGGTGATAAATGGGGAATAATCAGAATGGTTCGGTGTAGAAAGTGGGGTTCCCCAAGGTTCTGTCCTGGGACCAATCCTTTTCAATTTATTTATAAATGATTTGGAGGACGGGGTGAAGAGCTCAATCTCAATATTTGCGGATGATACCAAGATAAGCAGGGCAATAAATTCTCCACAGGATGTGGAAACCTTGCGAGAAGATCTGAATAAATTAATGGGGTGGGCAGACAAATGGCAAATGAGATTTAACGTAGAAAAATGTAAGATAATGCATTTGGGTACCAAGAACATGAACGCAAACTACTCACAAGGGGGGGAGCCCCTGGGGGAAACTAAAATGGAAAAAGACCTAGGGGTCCTAGTAGAGAACAGGCTCAGCAGTGGCATGCAATGCCAGGCTGCTGCAAGCAAAGCCAAAAAAGTGTTGGCATGCATCAAGAAAGGGATTAACTTCAGGGATAAATCAATAATTCTCCCACTATACAAGTCTCTGGTAAGGCTGCACCTGGAGTATGCCGTCCAGTTCTGGGCACCAGTCCTCAGGAAGAATGTCCAGGTATTGGAAAGGGTTCAGAGAAGGGCCACAAAGCTAATTAAGTGATTGGAAGACCTTAGTTATGAGGAAAGATTACAAGCACTGAACTTATTCTCTCTGGAGAAGAGACGCTTGAGAGGGGATATGATTTTAATGTACAAATACTGTACTGGTGACCCCACTATAGGGACAAAACTATTCAGCGCAAGGGGGTAAACAAAGACACGCGGCCATTCACAAAGAATAGAGGAAAGGCGGTTTAACCTTAAAATGCGTAGAGGTAAGAGCAGTGAGAATGTGGAATTCTCTTCTACAAGCAGTGGTTTCTGCTGGGAGTATAGATCATTTCAAAAAACTACTAGATGCACACCTAAGGGACCACAGCATTGAGAGATATACAATGTAATACTGACATAAAAGCACACACATAGGTTGGACTTGTGCCTTTTTTCAACCTCACTGACTATGTAACTATGTAAGTTATATACCGAAGCCGAGGGTTTTTTTATACAAAGCTGTTATAGCGTTATAGACAAAGCCCTGCACGCCAAATTTGTTTAGCGTTGCCTCCAGATACCCCCAGTGCACCCTATTGAATGCTTTTTCAGGATCTAGGGTCACTATAACTGTAGGTGCACTGCGGGTCTCTGCAATTTTAATTAAGTTAAGGAGTCGTCTGCCCTGCACAAATCCCACCTGGTCCGCTTTGACCAGGCCCGGAATGTGCTCAGCTAGACGGTTTGCTAGTATCTTGGCGTACAGTTTTAGATCAGTGTTTAATAATGATATAGGCCTAAAGTTTTGGGACAGTCCGGCGTCTTCCCTGGCTTGGGTAAGGCTATAATTGTAGCTTGCAACATTTCTTCCAGGAAGGAGGAGGAGTTAGCCGCAAAGTCAAATGTCGCTTTTATGGGGGTGGGGGGTTAAAATGTCTGAAAATGTTTGATATTATTCTGATGTAAAACTATCACTGCCTGGAGATTTTTGTTTTGGGAGAGAGTGTATTGCTTTTCTAATTTCCTTTTCAGAGAATTGGACATTAAGGTGAGATAAAGCCTCTTCCGATAATTTAGGGAGATTAAGCTCGTTAAGAAAGTATTCTATTCCTATATTGGTTGGTTGGGGGGTGTTTGGATCATTTTTTAGATTGTATATTATTATTATTATACAGGATTTAATAGCGCCGACAGTTTGCGCAGCGCTTTACAACATTAGGGTAGACAGTACAATTCAATACAGGAGGAATCAGAGGGCCCTGCTCGTTAGAGCTTAGAATCTAAGAGGGAGGATTAAATGATACGAAAGGGCAATAACTGCGGGGGATGAGCTGATTGAGAAAATAAGGAGTGTAGTTAGGTGGTGGCAGGATAGGCTTCCCTGAAGAGAAAAGTTTTCAGGGATTGCTTGAAGGTGTATAGATTTGGGAACATTCTGACTTGGAGGCGAGTATGAGAGGTGGTGATGAGGGAGCAGGAGGTCTTGGGAGGAGCGAAGAGGATGGTTAGGTTGGTATTTTGAGACTAGGTTGGTGATGTAGCTGGGAGCAGAGTTGTGGATGACTTTGTAGCTGATTGTTAGTATTTTGAATTTAATTCTTTGGGCGAGTGGCAGCCAATGGAGGGATTGGCAGAGAGGGGTGGCAGATGCTGAACGGTTTGTAAGGTGGATGAGTCTGGCAGCGGCATTCATGATGGACTGGAGGGGGGGGGATAGTCTATTTAAAGGTAGGCCAGTGAGGAGGGAGTTGCAGTAGTCGTGGCGATCGATGACCAGGGACTGAATCAGGAGCTTTGTGGTTTCATTGGTCAGGAAGGGACGCATTTTAGAGATGTTGCGGAGATTGAGGCGGCAAGCCTTAGAAAGTGATTGGATGTGGGGCCAAAAGGAGAGTTCAGAGTCCAGGATAACACCAAGCACCCTGACTTGTGGGGATGGGTGGATGGTTGTGCCATTGCTCTTGACAGAGAGGTCGGGGGAAATGGCACGTGGGGGAGGAAATATTATGAGTTCAGTTTTGGACAAGTTGAGTTTGAGAAAGTGGTGTGACATCCAGGCAGATATGTCTGTTAATAAGCTTGTGATACGTGAGGAGACTGATGGGGTGAGTTGGGGGGTGGAGAGGTAGATTTGGGTATCGTCAGCGTAGAAATGATATTGAAAGCCGTCGGAGGCTATCAGCCGACCCAGGGAAGAGGTGTATATTGAAAATAAGAGAGGTCCAAGAACAGAACCTTGGGGGACCCCAACAGAGAAGGGAAGAGGAGGAGGTAGAATTGTACGTTACGCTGAAGGTGCGATGGGATAGGTAGGACGAGAGCCACTGAAGAGCATAGTCACGGAGACCGAGGGAGTAAAGTTTTTTGAGGAGGAAGGGGTGGTCGACAGTATCAAAGGCTGCCGAAAGGTCCAGGAGTAGGAGTACAGAGTAGTGTCCATTGGTTTTTGTGGTTAGTAGGTCATTTGTGAGTATAAGAACGGCAGTATAAATCACTGTAATATTTTTGAAAGGCGTTGGCTATCTTAGTTGGGTGAAATTCTTCTTCATTGGAGTGTGGATCTCTTATAGAGTTTAGTCTAGTGTGCTGTAGTTTTTTCTTTATATAATTGGCTAAAGTTTGCCCGCCTTGTTACCATGGGCATAGTAATTTGCTTTCATACGTTTAACCACTTCGTATCCGCAGGACGCCAATAGACGTCCTCGGATTTCAGTGGTGATATCTCAATGATGCCGGCACCTGCAGGCATCATTGAGGTATCATTTTTTTCTTCAGGCGATTCCCATCACCGAAAGAACGATCAGCCGCTTGATCGTTCTTACAGGCGACGGGAGGGGACGCC
>BLSH010502848.1:452955-477573 GCA_018402905.1 Glandirana rugosa
GGTGGGGGGGTCTACTTCCCCTTCCTCCTTGGCTACACTGACTCAGGTCCTGGAGTCCTTTATTTCCCGGGCAGAGTTGGGCCGTGACCGCAGAGCGGACAGGAGACGGCCGCCTCCTCCTTCCCCTTCATCTGGGGGGGTGGGGGGGAATTCGGACCTTGAGGGGGGGTCCACGGGGACAGGGGACCCCCCTCGAGTTGTCGCATGGGGAGCTCCAGGATTCCTCTGATGAGGAAGAAGATCTTTCAAGGCACACTGTTGCACATGAAAGGGCTTTGGTGGGCTCCTTAATATCAGCTGTTCGGGAGACACTGAAGCTGGGGACAGCTGGGGACTCGCAAGAGTCGGCTGTGGTCTTTGGATCGCATAAGCCGGTTCGCACCCCTAAGGTGTTCCCCTATATACTCTTCTTTGATCAGTTTGTGTACAAAGAGTGGCAGCGGCTGCAGAGCTCTCTGCCTCTACCAAGACGGTTTGCTGTACGTTATCCTTCTGAGGACAGTATGTCACAGAAGTGAGCCTCTCCCAAGGTAGACCCCCCAGTGTCTCGCCTGAGCAAGGCGACCACCATTCCAGTGGAGGGCACGCCGTCTTTTAAGGATTCGGCTGACAGGAGGGCCGAGGCAGTTGCCAAGGCCATGTTTGTCTTGACTGGGTCGGCCATGTGGCTGGTGCTTGCATCAGCACTTGTGGCGCAAGCTCTGACGGAATGGGCTGTGGTGTTGCAGCATAGTTTGTGCGAGGCGCATGTCCCGCCTGAAACCGTGGAGCTGGCTGAACAGCTCACCCAGGGGCTCAGGTATCTTTGTGATGCAGCCCTGGACATAGCTGCCATACTATCAAAGCTGTCCGCCTTCACAGTAGTGATCAGGCGTGTACTCTGGTTGAAGTGCTGGTCTGGGGACCTGGCATCAAAAAAGGCGCTTACTGACTTGTCCTTTCAGGGAGGGTGCCTCATCGGAGCTTCTCTGGATGAGATCATGAAGGATCTCACAGGTGGGAAGAGTACCTTTCTCCCCGAGCCTAAGAGGGGTAAGGAACCTCGTCGCAGGCCGGGCCCCTCGTTTTCTGCTCAGAAAAAGTTTTTTCGTGCCCCCCGTTCGGTGGGCAAAGTTGCTAAGCCCTCCAAGGCAGCTGCAGGAGGTCAGAAGCGACCATGGCAGCATAAGCAAGAGAAGTCGGACGAGGAGCCCTCCTCCGTATGATGGGTTGCCCCCGCCGTCGCTTGGGTGGGGGGGTCGCCTGCTGGAGTTGGCGGAACAGTGGACCTCTCGCATTTCAGATTCCTGGGTGTGCGAGGTGGTCTCTGCAGGGTACAAAATAGAATTCCATGCCATGCCTCTAGACAGGTTCTTTGCCTCCAATCTGAGGCTTCCCCCAGGGCGACGGTTGGCCCTGATGTGGGCCGTGCAGGATCTGCTCGTCAAGGGAGTGATTGTGCCCGTGCCGGCCACGGAACGCTTCCATGGTTTTTACTCCAACCTGTTTGTGGTCCCAAAGAAGGATGGGGTCAAGCCCGTCCTTGATCTGAAGGCGCTCAACGTTTATGTTCGGGCGCGGAAATTCAGGATGGAGTCAATCCGCTCAGTGGTAGCGGCTCTTTGCCAGGGGGACTTGCTAGCATCCTTGGATATCAAGGATGCGTATCTGCATGTCCCCATCTGTTGGCTCTATTGCGACAGAGGGGCATTGCAGTTCTGGCATATCTGGACGACCTGCTTCTGCGGGCAGAGTCAGCCTCAGCTCTGAGCAAGAACATAACCATCACACTGCACACCCTACAGGGGTTCGGGTGGGTGATCAATCGGCCGAAGTCGGTGTTGACTCCGTCACACCGCCTGGAGTACCTGGGTTTAACCTTGGACTCGGTCAGGGCGAAGGTTTTTCTCTCCTCAGTAAAACTGCAGATGCTGCAGCAGGCA
Organism: Glandirana rugosa; assembly: GCA_018402905.1. Taxonomy (NCBI): domain Eukaryota; kingdom Metazoa; phylum Chordata; class Amphibia; order Anura; family Ranidae; genus Glandirana; species Glandirana rugosa. The sequence goes on from BLSH010502848.1 coordinate 454,878, forward strand.
GTAAAGTCTCTTCTGTCAGAGAAGTGGTCCTCTCTGAGGTTTTGCATGCGGGTCCTGGGACTCATGGTGTCCACCTTCGAGGCGGTTCGTATGCCCAGAGTCATACCCGGTCCCTGCAGTGCTTGATTCTGCTGCGGTGGGACAAATCCCCCGTGATGTGGTCCATAGTGACCACAGATGCCAGTCTAAGCGGCTGGGGGCGGAGTCCTGGGGTTGTTGTCAACCCATGGTCGGTGGTCTCAGGGAGGAAAGTCGGCTCCCGATCAAAGTGCTGGAACTTCGGGCCATCAGGCATTGCCTCTCCCATTGGTCGGGAAGGCTGCAAGGGCGCCCTGTCAGAGTCCAGTCGGACAATGCCACGGCCGTGGCATATGTGAACCATCAGGGTGGAACAAGAAGCTCGGCGGCAGCATTGGAGGTGGCTCACATTCTGCTATGGGTAGAGCTTCATGTGCCGGCTCTCTCCGCCATGTACATTCCGGGCATAGAAAATTGGCAAGCGGATTACCTCAGCCGACAGAGGTTGGATCAGGGAGAGTGTTCCCAGCATCCGGATGTGTTACGACAACTTTGCCAAAAATGGCCACTCCAGGCGTAGATCTGCTGGCGTCCCGGCTCAATCGAAAGGTTCAGACCTTCGTGAGCAGAGCAAGGGATCCGCTGGCGGACACCCTTGTAGCTCCATGGAGCCAGTATCGGCTCATTTATGTGTTTCCCCCTTTCAAGCTGATTCTGCATCTGTTGCGCAGGATCGAGGTGGAGGGGATTCCAATCATTCTGGTGGCTCCAGATTGGCCTCGGCGTCCGTGGTACACCGACGTGGTGCGGATGGTGGTGGATGTTCCCTGGCGTCTCCCGCTTCGCGAGGACCTTCTGTCCCAGGCCCCATCTTGCTCCCTGCTTTACCCTCTCTGGCTTTGACTGCCTGGCTATTGAATCCCAGGTCCTGAGAGATCGGGGGATTTCCGATTCGGTCATTCCCACCATGCTCAAGGCACGTAAGTGCACTTCTAGGAAGATATACCATCGCACTTGTAAGGCGTATATCGCCTGGTGCGAAGGGGTGGGGTGGAACCCCCGTTCCTTTTCGGTGTCTCGGCTGCTGGCCTTTCTGCAGCAGGGCCTGGACCATAAACTGGCGTTGAGCACTATCAAGGGCCAAGTGTCTGCCTTAGCCATCTATTTTCAGCCTCCTTTGGCGACGCATTCGTTGGTTTGCATTTTTATTCAGGGAGTCCGACATGTCTCTCCCCAGGTGCATACGCCTTTGGTGCCTTGGGACCTCAATCTGGTCCTTTCGGGGGTTCAGAAGTCTCCCTTTGAAAATATCAGGGGAATTTTCTTACAACTGCTTTTGCAGAAGGTGGCCTTTCTGGTAGCCATCACTTCTGCCAGACGAGTGTCAGAGTTGGCGGCTCTGTCGTGTAGGTCCCCGTATCTGGTCCTACACAAGGATAAGGCGGTTTTGCATCTGTCACCTTCCTTCTTGCCGAAGGTGGTATCTTCTTTTCACATTAACGAGGGCATTGTCCTTACTTCGCTGTGCCCGCGCCCATCCCATCCTAAGGAGATCGCCTTGCATTCCTTGGATGTGGTTAGGGCTCTGCGGGTGTATCTGGCGACCACAGCCTCTTTTTGGAGGTCGGATGCGCTCTTTGTCGTGGTGGATGGACCACGCAAGGGCTTGGCGGCCTCTTCGGCCACCATTTCTCGATGGATTTGACCGACAGTGACCCGTACGTATCACTTGCAGGGTCTCGAGCCCCCTTTTCCAGTCACAGCTCACTCTACCAGGGCGATTAGCACTTCCTTTCCGACATCAAGCGTCGGTTTCTCAAGTGTGCAGAGCACATCTTTACTAAGTTTTACAAAGTTGATTTGTCAGCATCCTTGGATGCTGCTTTCGGCTGCAAAGTTTTGCAGGCCGCTGTGTGAGGTTCCTCCAGATTATTATGGAGAATTCCCCGTTGGGTGAAGTTTTGTTTTTGCATTACTCACCCCTCTTTTGACACTGCTTTGGGACATCCCCAGGTGTAATGAAAAGTTGCTGCATCCGTCAATGAACGAAAGAGAAAATTGGATTTTTTAACTCACCGTCAAATCCTTTTCTCATAGTTCATTGACGGATGCAGCACCCCACCCCTCTTTGTTGGTTCAAGCTTGCACTGCTTGTTACGGACTGAAGGCTGAGCTGGCCGGTGGGGGGTTATGCCAGGGAAGACCACCCCCTGGGAGGGGCTGTGTCTGCGTTTAGCTGAACTGAAGTTCTGCCTAGTCCACTCCTAGTCAAAGGTAGCATAACCTCAGGCGTAATGAAGAGTTGCTGCATCCGTCAATGAACTATGAGAAAAGGATTTTACGGTGAGTTAAAAAATCCTATTTTTATTCCCTAGAATCTTTGCTAAAAAAAATATATAATGTTTGGAGGTTCTAAGTAATTTTCTAGCAAAAAAAATGATGATTTGTACATGTAGGAGAAGAGTGCCAGAAATGGCCCAGATGCGAAGTGGTTAAGCTGCGCTTTGTGATCTGCTATGAGGTGTAATCTTAGTTGCTGCCTACAGTTTGCTAACTCTGTTTGGTGTTTATTGGAGGGGTTCTGTTTGTTGAGTGAGTCTGCCAGATTTAGTTTACATAGTAGCTCATTTAATTTTGAGGCTCTCCTCCTCTTCTCCCTTGAGGCTGCTTGAATCAGCAGGCCTCTACTAAATGCTTTATGGGCACACCATATTGTCATCACATTAGTTGGTGTCAGTTGCTTTGTTATCCTAAAAATACTCCTTAATCGATTTGGCAAGTCTCTTCTGGTATGTGGGGTTTTGTAGTATGGAGGTATTATTCCTCCATAGGAAAGCCCGGTATTGGGAGTCCTCGTCCTTTATGTTGAGGGAGATGAGCGCATGATCCGACCAAATGATTGTATGGATTTTAGCTTTAATTGTCCTTTGTAGTAACTTTAGATCAGTTAAAAAAAGGTCAATCCTGGAGTAGGAATTATGTGGGGCCGAATGAAATGTGTAGTCCTTTTCAGTAGAGTTTATACATCTCCAAGCATTGTATAAGTTATTTTGTGACAAAAAAGGTTTCAGTTCCTACCTGTGTAATCCTTTAGGGGAGGTGCAGTCCATTGTGTTGTCTGCTACACTGTTAAAGTCCCCACGGAGAAGTAAGAGGCGCTTCTTTATCTTGCTGATTTTTTTCATCAGGGATCGCAAGAAAGTTGCTTGGCCTGTATTGGGAGCATAGAGGTGCTCTAGCATAGAAGTGTGTACAGAACATTATTGAGCTCACATATTAGTATAAGGTATCTCCCTTTTGGGTCACAGATAGATTTAATATGTTTGAAAGCCACTGTTTTATTTATGGCAGTCAGGACACATCCACCTTTTTATTCCCTGCACATGCTTCGTACATAATTGGAAAGTGTGCATTCGAGCATTTGGGATGGTTATCCCTGGAGAAGTGGGTCTGTTGTATACAGATTACCTCTCCCTTAAGGTTTTTCATGTCTTGCCACATGGCTTTGCATTTTGCTGGGTTGTTTAGTTTATGCGCATTAAGCAATATGATCTGCAATGCCATCACTGGTTTTCATAGAAGGCTATTAAGAGTAGGTAGCTTAATTGTCTTACCCTTTGCAGTACATACTGGTCACCTGCAGGTGGTGGTGTTGTGTTTGCTATTGGAGCATATGTGGAGACTCTGCTATTCTTCATTCTGGGTTCTAAAAAGGGTTCTGTCATTCATGTACGAGATTGATTGGGAAGTTCCGGTGCAAACCAAAAAAAGAAAACTAAGAAAATTAAGAATAAAGAAAACACATAATGTTTAAGAACTGTGAGAAAGTTCACAAACTGTGAAAGTTTTCGCTCCTTCACTTTGAGGGGACTGAGCTCCTTCTTTCCATTAACGGCATCCAGCTGGAGAGAAGTGTTAGTGCACCTCTTGGTTCAAATTTCTTCTGCCCATATTCTGATTAAACTTTCTGCCAGTCTGAAGATATTTTAGATGTTTTTGGCTTAGGAGAGGGTTTTCTATCCTCAGGTAGCAGCTCCCACTGTCTCGCTAGTTTGAGACCTTGCTCCAAATTATTGATAACGTAGGTGCGATTTACTCTTGTTATCAAAATTTTTGTGGGAAATTCCCAAGTGTATGGCAGTTTGTGATTTTGGAGCAATTTTGTTATAGTAGCAGAGAAAATTGAGTACTGTCCGTAATACTTTTTTTATTTGCACTAACATAATTTTTTTCAGGACAAGCTTTCGGGGTATCTCCCCTTCTTCAAGGTCCAAGCAGCCTTGTCAGCACTGCTTGGACCTTGAAGAAGGGGAGATACCCTGAAAGCTTGTCCTGAAAAATTTTATGTTCGTGCAAATAAAAAAGTATCACGGACAGTACTCAATTTTCTCTGGCACTATTGCACTAATATGGCTACAATCACCTCAAGTGTTATAGTAGCGAGATTCCTCCGAGCCTGCATAGTGTGTTGAGACAGATCAGAGTATATATTAATTCCTGTATAAGGGTCGGGTAGTTGTGGGTTTTTCCTAGAGAACCCCATCAGTTCATCTTTTATATGAAAAAAGTGAATCCTTGCTATCATGTCCCTTGCTGTTTTCTCTGGTAAATGTTTGGGCTTTGGCAGGCGGTGGGCCCTGTCCACTATCACCTCATTCTCCGGTGTTTCAGGCAGGAGGACTGCTATAAATTGCTGGACATAGTGGTGCAGCTCATCCGGCGGGACCATTTCAGGGACCCCCCTCAGTTTGATATTGTTCCTTCTATTTCTGTCCTCTATGTCCGCCATTTTATTTTTCAGTGCTTGTATTTCTTCCTCCATCTCATTGTGGGAGTCCACTAGCTTATTATAAGCTGTGGCAAATGCCCCCATTTTATCCTCTAAACTGACTGACTCTATCCCCCAGTGCTGATACATCAGCCTTTAATTGAGTGACATTAAATCTTTATGTAGGGTTCCTCTAAGGGTGATCAGCATATCCCTCATGGTAGTATCAGTTAGGGGTTGTCCTGATGTAGGGAATTCATGTAGCTTTTCTATGCACTCTCTAGTGTTGTCTTGTGACCCCTCTTGCTCCCCCATCTCACCTGGATATCTGTGTCCTTCCGACCACTTCTTGGTCGCTTTTTGCGGGCTCTGTGTCGGGGATGACCCCAGTGGGGAGATGCTGCTTTGTCCAGGTGATGGTGCGCGCAGTCGCGCCCTCTCCTTGGAAGCCGTACTGTGGCCGCCACCGCCGCTATAGCCGGGGGATCCATCGCCATCTTGAGGCCTAGTCATGCCCGCGGACTCAAAGAAGTCTGTCAGTTTTCTCGGGCGATCATGCTTTGTTTTGCTCATACTCAGCTCGGACAGTGACCCGGTGCCTGGGATTAGTATTCCACCAACTAAAGTTGCTGTCTGTTGCTTCTAGTCGCTGGATGCCTAGGGATTCTCACGGAGCTCTCGCTTCATGCAGCCATTCTCCTCAGCCGCTGGCCACGCCCCAATCAGTGCATTTTTATAGCACTGACCGCTGTATAAAAAAGTGTCAAAATGGTCCGACATGTCCACCCCAATATCGCAGTACCTCTAAAAATCGCAGATTGCCGCCATTACTAGTAAAAAATATAAAAAAATAAAAATAAAAACCCCAGAAATTGATTCTCATCATCCGTAAACGTGGCAACTTTTGCGCAAAACCAATCGATAAACACCGATTGCGATTTTTTTTTTTGAGGAAGAATATAAATCGGCCAAAACCGAAGAAAAAAAAAATTAATATTTTTTTTTTGGATTTGTATTTTAGCAAAATGTAAGAAATATAGGTTGTTTTTTTTTTTTTTGCAAAATTCTCGCTCTTTTTTTGTTTATAGCAGTGATCAGAAATGACGCAGAGGCGATCAAATACCACGAAAAGAAAGCTCTATTTGTGGGAAAAAAAGGATGCAGATTTTGTTTGGGTACAATGTCGCACGTCCGCGCAATTGTCAGTTAAAGCGACGCAGTGTCGAATCGCAAAAAGTGCTCTGGTCCTAACATGGGAATTCCTTCCGGGGCTGAAGTGGTTAATGGTTAGTAGAATGATCATGTAAACACTTTAGCACTGATATTTGTATTTTCAGCATTGTTGATGTATTTCTAAAAGAACTTTGGGATTTTTATGATTAAAGTGTAAGAAAAGCCTAACTCTATCAATTCTTACAAATGTTTGCTCCCCCTCCTCCTACCTAACTTGCCTAACCTGTGTAAAAGATGTGTATACCTACCTATTTTCATTCTGGTCTTGTCCAGTCATGCAATCCTGCATCTCTAGCTAAGGGAACGCCCAACAACAGCTGTGACCACTGGGAGCCATAGCAACTCAGCTACTGTTGGTGCTTTCTTCTCTCCCCTGCAGCAGCCACTCACTGACACCCGGGATCCAAAGGATCATGTGAACAGACCAGAGTGGATTAAAAATAGGTAAGTATACACATCTTTAGGCTGGATAAGTAGGAGGGGTGGGGGGCATTTTCAAAAACAGTTAGTATTACTCTATTCTTCCACTTTGACTTACAGCGATAGTAGGGCTGTTTTTTTTTTTTTTCAGTATTTGTTTGTTTTTGTGCTCTGGCGTTAATGTTTGAATCACATAGGAGTGCTAGAGAAGCTTCAATCAGAGAGACAAATTCACTATCTCTCCTGTCCTCAGGACCTTACAAGGGACCCGCTGCTTCAAAATCCGCCATTGCCCGGCGAATAAGAAATTTGATCCCTAGCGCTTAAACGCTCAAGGATAAATATCTTCCTATGCTTTTATATACCCATTTTTCCAGATTGATGGGAGTTTCCTGTGCATTTTGGCACCATGACACTATAGCCCAGCTGTGTAAGGCCACCACATTGACCTCTGCTCATACTTTCTCAAAGTTCTACCAGGTGTATGTTCCGTCCAGATGCAGCTTTCGACCACAAGGTTCTTGCACTTGTACTCTGAAATTGTTTTTTTTACCTTTATTGTTGGAACTGCTGGCACAGTTATGCTATGTTATGTTTTGCTGTTTGCCATTCTAATTCATTGCTTGGAGATTTTCCAGGGACTATGAATACTTGACCTGTATTGTATGATTAAGATAAAAGGAATTTTGACTTGTCTGTAAATTCCATATCTATGAATGCAGTACAGGACATAGGACACCTTTTATTGCTTGGTTACTCTGTATTGCTTGCTACAAAGCTGAGTACTCACAGGGTGGGGTAGGGTTATAGGGGAAGGTGCCCAGGAGGCATGTCCATGAAAGCTTTGGTCTATGAGTACTTATGCCTATGCCCAGTGTTGTACTCTAAGATATGGAATTTACAGGTAAGTCAAATGTTTTTCTGTCATCTTCAAAATGGTTTTCTGTCTGGAAGCTTGGTGTACACTAGTAGAACTTTGAACTAAAATTTTGCGAAAACTCAGAAAAATTTGTATGCAAATTCTCAGAAAATTCTAAGTAGATTCAAATGTAATTTAATGTAGTTGAAGACTTTGCTTGCCTTTAACATTTGATTTTGGAATAAATGGACTTTACTAAACAAAACCACATACAAAGTTGGACATTCATACATTTGAGAAAAAATTTCCATTCTGCTTCTTCAAATTTTCTTGTCACTGGGGTCGAAAACTAACATCTATCTGACCACACTAATAATTAGAAAAATGAAGGAACATTCTTAGAATGTTCGTTCTTACAATGAAAACCATAGAGCAAAATTCTACTAGTGTAAACCCAGCTTTCTTCAGTCTGGTTCTTTGGAACAGACCACTCTCAGTCATAAGAAAATCTCCATACGAGTCAGTCTGTCAAGATTGCACTTCAGTAGAGTGTACAATGCCCTCTTTTCCATAGAACATTGTATACTCTACCAATCACTGATCAGTGTCTGCCTTTTTACATTTGGCAGCATAGGTGGTCTCCTAATGTCCACTCTACTTCAATGCTAGACTTTTTTGGACTGGTTTTGTTTCCGGACCTCTGCATTTGATTTTTTTTATTTTCTTTGTTTCCTGTTGAAGGTCCCCTTCCCTCTCATTTTTTAGTTTGGTTTTGAGAAACCTGTTTTGAATCCCCCTTTCCCTGAGTTCAAAGTGTAATGGTATCATGGGCAAGCCCCAGAGGGGTTAGCAGCATTAACATGTCCTCCAGATTTTGATGTAACTTTCCCACAAAGATGTTGCTCATGTGGATTGTGCAGATATCTTCTCCAGAGGGGCAAGACTGGGAGATTTATATGCTTTTTTGATAGTCTGTCCTATTCATGTTGTTATGACCCTTGCTGAGGCTACTTGATCCTTTTTCAGGGCATTCTGGGAAAATGAAGAGATTCTTCGAGACTGAAGACTTCTGTTCTTTGGAGGTAAGTAGACATGACAAGTAATCCAACTTTGCCCATTACCTTTAATTTGTAGAATCAGCCCCTAGGATGACAATGGGTAGGATGGTCTCCCAATTTTAAATGGAAAGCTGTTGCCACTTTTTGGAACAAGGCCAATTCTGTCATGAAATGTTTGACAGTGGGCAGGATTGATGGAAAAGACCTTCAATTGACACATGGCTAGCCAATTTTATTGCAGCCAAGAAAAGGCTTAAACGTTAAGAATTGTCAGTGAGCAAGTATTGTTGGAGTATAATTACTGCTGCATTAAGGCACATCTCATGTACATGTGCATAGGCACATCTCATTTAAGGAAGATGGTTTCAGTGGGGATTTTACCTTAATCTCTGACTTTAGGAATTACACTGCCAAAGGTTTTTCTGCCCATCAATAACCCATGAGAGTGGATATGGCAGAGATATGTACCCAGATCTTTAGTGAAGCTGAGCCGCCTGCCAAACCACCGGTATGAATTCTGGGACCTTGTTCAAGGAAAGTAAGAAGGGATCAAACTCCCCTCTACTGCAAACTTGTGCAATATTTCCCAAACCAGATGGTTTGTGGAATTTGTAGATACTTTTCTTGTTTTTCAAGAGTTTTGTAGCCTGATTCCACAGTTGATGGCCAACTGGCTTATCCTTTTCCTTTAAAACGTCAGGCTGTCAAATTAAAGCGGTTGTCTGTTGTCTACCCATTAAAAAAATAAATGAATAAAAACCTGCAAGACAATAGCATAATGAGCTAGTATGCAGCGTATACCAGCTCATTATGAAATACTTACCTTGCGGATATCTTCCCTCGGATCTTGCTTCCGGGTACGCAGCTCCGGTGCTGTGACTGGCTGGAGCCGTGAGACGTCAATCCCGCGCATGTGCTCGGGACCCGTCTATCCGGCAAGGTCCGGGCCTTTGCTGGGACATAAACGGCGCATGCGCCGGGACATACGCGGCGCATGCGCCGTAACGGCACAACATCTTAGAGAGGGAATATCTCCTAAACCGTACAGGTTTAGGGGATATTCATTTTACCTACAGGTAAGCCTTATTATAGGCTTACCTGTAGGTAAAATTACAAAAATTGGGTAGACAAACGCTTTAAGTCGGTTTAGGTTTGGATGAAGGTGGCTGTCTTTCAAAATTATGTCTTTATATAACAATACTGCAATTGAAGGAGCTGTCATTATTAGCCTTGCTAGCAGGAACCATGACCCAATTCTGCCAAAAGAATAGGATTACAGTGGCTACAAGACTATTGCGCTAAATCTTCAAAAGTGGCATCAGGATGAGAGATGTTTAAGAGAAGATTTAAACTTTACAAAGGACATCTTAACCTCTTGCATGGGGGCATTAAAGCCTGGAAAAAATTGTCAGTAGATGGACTTTGGATGGCGCCACCCTTAGGTCCACATCTGGTGTACCCCACTTTTTGAAGATCCCCTGAAGGTGTTTGTTCAGCAACCACTCATTGCAATTCTGAAATTGATGGATTAGGCTATCCTCCACCTACTTATGGGACCCAAAAGATAAGAGGCATCCAGTAAGATGACATTCCCAGTAAAATTTCTTCCCCAAAAGCTCCTTGTACCCTCTCTGATTGGAGATGTAGGCTACCACTGTCTATTGTCTATTAGTAGCCTTATATGGTGCTCCTGCAGCATTGGCTCAAATTATTTAATTGCTCTCTGTTTTGGTAATTCAAAGAACAGGGAACTGGACACCTATGTTTATGTCTTGTACAGAGTGGTCAGAGCAGTGTGCTCCCCATCCCTTCCAGCTGGTGTCAGTGGTAAGTGTGATCAAAGCCATGGCATTGCTGGACAAACCCTGGTTCAGACTGGTAGCCATTGTCTACCATGTTAACCTTTGCTTGACGAACTGGGGGAAGTAACAAAATAACAAAATCAACCTGTATACAACCGCATACTGTAAATATTCAAATTCAAAATGGCACCCAGCTGACACTACAAGTGATAACACCCCACTTTGTATCGAATTAACAAGACAGTGCAGAACTACTCATGCTTATATATATTGTGTAAAATTGTAATCCTATACAGGATAAAGTGCAACAATTTATGGTAAACAAAGTGCAGTATATGTAAGATGTGAATGTCAAAAATCACAGTGGAATGGTGACTAATGAACTAAATAGTGTGTTCTCACACACTAATAAGCAATTACAGTCTAAAGCAGTGAAAACACACTTCTGTGGTCATTCCACCATCATAAAGTACAATCTTCACCCATGGGACTCCAAACTTTTCACCCTGCGGCATTGACGTCATTGCTAAAATGAGGTAAAAAAACGCATGTATCCCCCCCATGGGATAATATTGTTGATCTGATCTCCTGCACAGGTATGTATCCTGATGATCCCTAAGATCTGTGCAAAATCTTGCAGACACAGAATGGTGTAACTTTAGAGCTTGTATTGTTGGTAATAGTTGGGATATCTTCCTGTCCAAAAGAAACACTATTTCTAGTGTAGTATTGAAAAGGCCGCACAGTATTTCCAGTCTATCAGAATAGGTAGGCTTTTTTGTGCACTGATCATCCGCTCCGAACTCTTCAAAACTTGAACAACAGTAAGAAATCACTGTTTCCTTTGTTTCTGGCAGCATTGTCCAGATAATGCAAGATTCTTATGCCATCCAAACAAAGGAGAGCAACCACCACTAGCAAAATCTTTGAAATAGTTCTAGGAGTAGAACAGAGACTAAATGGAAGGCATACAAACTGATAGTGGGCTTCTCAAACCGCAAACAGATTATATGTTGGATGGATCGGCTCATGAAGACGTGCCTCAGCCAGGTCTTTGAAATCTTACTAGCTTGATGCAGGCATTTAAATCCTTGAAATCCAATGCAGGTCTGAATTTTCCTGAGGGTTTTCTGACTATATAAGTCCCCCTTGCTACTTTTTCTTTAGGAATTGGAAATATACAGTTGGATACCAGCAATTCTAGCTTCCAGCACGAACACCATAGGTGGTGGAAGTATTCTTGAGCCACTCTAACCAGTATTCATCTCTCACCATCAAAAGTCATAGGATCTTTAATCCTGTCCTTCCAGACTCTAAAAATAGACACCCTTCCTCCCACAGGTGGCGTTTGGGCAAGCCACATTCAGAACAGCTTTTTAGTAAATTTGCAGCCTCTGGAAACCTTGTATACTGCAACGTTGGGTAGGTTTTCCTTCCAAATCTGACACAGATAATCTCTCCTTGGTCTGCTGACCTGGACTCCTGAAACTGCTCCCTGGATCTTATTGCGGAAGGAAAAAACTGATGCCTCCTTTTCCCCTATCTTCTTTCAGGACAGGCACCTTTGAGAGACCTTGGCTCCTCCTTCCTCAGGAAACACCGCCCCTTCACACAGGTTTTAACCTCACCGCCCCATCAGCCCTTCAGTTTTTGGTGTTTCCTCCGGTGGAGAGACATCGCCAGGAACCGAAGGGCCGTACAGCTAGTGAGGCTGGGCCGGTCTGTGTCCTGAGGAGGGGAGCAAGGCTCTCATCCCTGGGCAGGCTGCGGCAACAGAGAAGGCTAGGCTGCGGAGGGGGCTGGGGTGCCCTGCAGGTGGCGCTATTTTGCACCTGGAACGGCCTCTGGTGAGGGGGTGCAGTTGCAGGGTGGATACCTTTTGTGCAGTGCCTGGAGAGGACACAACGGGGTGTCCGTCCCCCCTCCTGGAGTTTTTTCCATTCGGCATGGAGCTGGCCGGGTCGGAGGGCGGGTGACGTTCGTTCCGGCGGAAGGGGTGGGCGCTTCCGTTCGTAACTTCCGGTTCCGGTCGTAAGGACGGAAAAGGAACCCACAGTGTCAGGCTGGTGTGCTGGAAACGCTGCAGGCTGTGGCGACAGCAGAGACAGCGCAACAGGCTCAGCACAATGTCGGAGGCAGAGGCTTCATAGGCTGTGTCAGGGGAGCCGAGCACCAGCCACTCAAAGGTAAGGAGGAACCCAGGGGTGGTTTTGTCCTATCCTTTGAAGATACCCTGTAAGCTCAATAAGGGTTCCTCTCCCCCCATATATGGGGGGGAGGGGGCGAACCTAGGACCCTGGTGGTGGTTGGTTCTCTAGGTTGGGCACTCTCCCACTTCCCCCTAGTGTCTGTGTGTGGTGTCACGGGTGGTACCGAATGGAAGGTGCTTAGCTGACCTCTGTGCCCCTCGGCTTTTGTTTTGCAGGGCAAGTCCTCAGACAAGAACAGTCCTCCAAAGGAGAAGAAGCATGGCTCTAGGAGGAAATGCCCATCTTGTAGGAACGCTCTGGGAGAGGCCTGGTCAAAAGCACTGTTTAAAGAGTGCATTGTGGCGTTAGTGAGGGAACAAGCGGGGGAGCAAAGTGCGGACCTGGCGGCGTCCGTCAAGGAACTCTCCAGCACCTTCCAATCCTTTCAGGCTTTGTTTTCTAGTTTACAGTTGCCTATGGTTCCAGGGGCCCCGACACCAACACAGCAGGGGGTCTTGCCTGTCCCGGCAGATGCTTCCGGGGGTGGGGCAGTACCGGGGGATCCCAAGGGTGTCTTAGAGGAGCCTGACAGTGCCAGCTCTGGCTCACGGCAGGAGTCAGAAGAGGAGAGTGGGGACGGTGAGTTGCCACACTCCAGGTACAAGCTCTCTCTAGAGGAGGTGGATGAATTCCTGGGAGTCATTCACACTACCTTGGGGATCCAGAAGGAAAGGAGGACACTGTCACTCCATGATCAAATGTACGAGGGTCTTAGCGAGCCAAAAAGGAAGGTCTTTCCAGTCCATGACTCACTGGTAGAGACCATCAGGAAAGAATGGAATGATCCAGAGAGGAAACCTTTCTTTTCCAGGGCTCTGAAAAGGCGGAAAGCCTGTTAAAGAAAACGTGGGATTCTTCACTCACCAATCTTAAACCCTCCATGGCAACTACTGTGGTAGCGCGTAACATGGAGCACTCGCTGACACAAATAAAGGCCCACATAGAGGCAGGCACCCCGAAGGAAACAATCTTAAAATCCTTTCCTATGCTGCAGAAGGGGATCGCATACATTGCAGACGCTTCAGCGGAGGCTGTGCGTATGTCTGCACGAACCTCAGCACTGACCAATTCAGCCAGGAGGGCCTTATGGCTGAAATCGTGGCAGGGAGACATTGCGTCTAAGGCCAAACTTTGTGGGATCCCTTTTTCAGGAGATCTTCTGTTCGGGCCTGATTTAGAAACAGTTTTGGACCGAACGGCCGACAGAAAAAAGGCCTTTCCGGCAAAGAAAAAAGCACGGGAAACTCAGAGGAAACGGTTTCATCCCCAAAAGAAGGCAGGGACTCCCCAGTCGGGGGAAAAGAAAAGACCCTCAAAAAGGGGCAAAGGTCAGGGTGGGGCAATTTTTCGCCCTCCTGTACAGCCCCGAAAGACGCAGTGACGGGGACACCACGGTGGGGGGAAGATTGGGAGCCTTCCTCCCACAGTGGGAGGAGATATCCACCAACTCATTCATACTGGGGATAGTTCGAAGAGGTTACCGGGTGGAATTCTCCAGAACACCTCCACAAAGGCTGTTGGTGACAAATCTCCCAAAGTGTGCAGCAAATGCAGGGGCCCTGCTATCATCCATAAAAGAATTGGAGGAACAGCAGGTTGTGAGGCAGGTACCGCAAGCAGAGATTGGAGAGGGGTTTTACTCCCACGTGTTCATGGTTCGGAAACCATCTGGGAAGTTCAGATTGATCTTGAACTTCAAACCCCTGAATGTGTCAGTGCGTTACAAGAAGTTCCGCATGGACTCAATCTACTCGGTAAAAGCACTCTTGCCTCCGAACTGCTTCATGGCCTCCATAGACCTGCAAGATGCGTACTTGCACATTCCAATCGCAGAAGATTGCCAAAAGTATCTAAGGTTGGCAATAAGAACTGCAGAGGAGGTAATCCACCTGCAATACAGGGCTCTGCCTTTTGGGCTATCCTCCTCCCCCCGTATCTTCACCAAGGTGATGGCAGAAGCCTTGGCAGTGTTGAGATTAAAGGGGTTGGCAGTCATAGCATATCTGGACGATTTGCTCCTCTTTGCCGCCTCCCCAGAAAAACTGTCTCAGGACCTACGGGTCGCAAGGGCCATCCTGAAGGAGCTAGGGTGGCTCCTAAATTTAGAGAAGTCAAGTCTGATTCCCTCACAGAGAATTACCTTCTTGGGCTACATTTTGGATTCCAGGGAGAGGAAGGTGTTCCTCCCGCAGGAGAAAATCCAAAAAATAGACAGAGCCATGGAGGCCCTACAGAAAGGGGCTCAGGTCTCCATTCGGAAAGCCATGGCAGCATTGGGCCTCTTAACAGCGGCAATCCCGGTGGTTCAGTGGGCAGGTTTGCATTTCCGCCCACTGCAACTCTTCCTTTTGGAAGTATGGGACCTCAGTCGCGAGTCTCTGGACTCCCCAGTGCAGATCCCGGAGCAGGTAAAAGCAACCTTACACTGGTGGAGGTTGGTGGCCAATCTGTCCCTAGGTCTTCAATGGACTCTGTCAGCCACGAGAGTTATCACGACCGACACAAGCGGATCAGGTTGGGGAGCACATCTGGGCTCCAGGCCGGTGCAAGGCACCTGGGGAGAGGAGGACGCAAACAGGTCCTCGAATTGGCGGGAACTCCGGGCGGTGGAGTTAGCGCTCAAAGCTTTCCAACAAGAGCTTGGGGGCCAGCATATCCAGATAAGGTCAGACAATGCCTTAGTGGTGGCGTACGTCAACAAACAATGAGGGACCCAGGAGCAGGTCCTTGTGGCAGTTGACGGAAGGCATCCTCAAGTGAGCGGAGGCCAATGTTTGTTCCCTCTTGGCGGTTCATCTGAAGGGAGAGCTGAACCATGTGGCGGACTTCCTCAGCAGGTAGTCAGGAAGTGGGGAACACCGTGCATAGACCTCTTTGCGTCAAGAGAAAACGCAAAAGTTTGCCAGTTTTTCTCTCAACCGGAGGGATGGAGCATTGGGAGTAGACGCACTGGCCCATATGTGGAATTTATCCAGGTGTTATGCGACCCCCCCCCCCCAGTACTCCTGCCAGCAATTCTAAGAAAGTTTCGGGAAGAGAACACAACTCTCATCCTAGTAGCTCCCCATTGGCCCAGGAGGCCTTGGTTTTCACTCCTAAGCAGTCTGGCAGCTGAACCCCCGTGGTTCTTACCCGATAGGGAGGATCTGTTGACGCAGGGCCTGGTATGCTGTCCCAGGGTAGATCGGTGGCAACTGGCAACCTGGCTTCTGAAGAGAAAATCCTAAGGGACAAGGGGTTCTCAGAAAAATTCATAATAACCCTGTTAAATTGCAGGAAAGAGGAGACCCGTGCCATCTAGTATAAAACCTGGAGGAAGTTTAATAGATGATGCGAGGAGAATTCTTTTGCAGTACGTAGCCAGGTGTCGGTTCTGGAGTTCCTTCAGGCGGGGGCTGACAGAGGTTTAGCCAGTAGCACCCTGAAGAGCCAGGTCTCGGCTCTGAGCATATACTTGGAAAGATCGCTAGCTCCAGACCCCTGGGTGGTGCGATTTTTTTTAAGTCACTAAAAAGGAGTAGACCGATAAAGGTTACTCCTTTTCATATATGGGACTTGTCCTTAGTTTTAAAGGTCCTCACGAAGGATCCCTTTGAACCACTTGGGACAATATCATTGAAATGGTTAACCATCAAGACGGTTTTCTTGGTGGCCATAACCACAGCAAGGAGGGTAAGCGAGCTAGAGGCACTGTCCATCAGAGCTCCTTTCCTCCAGATTTTTCCGGATCATCTAGTTCTTAAGACTGATCCGGCCTTTTTGCTGAAGGTGGCTTCAGGGTTTCACAGAAGTCAGGAGATTGTGTTTCCATCATTTTGTTCTGATCCTGTGAGGGAACAGATGTTTCATAATTTGGACGTCCTACAGTACTTGGACAGCACTAGTCAGGTTAGGAATAGTGATTCCCTTTTTATTTTATTTTCAGGGGCCAGGAAGGGTTCCAAGGCTTCTTTACGAACTATAGCTAGGTGGTTGAGACTGGCCATCACCCAGGCGTATGTGCTAGGGGGATTGGAGCCTCCGGGAGGAATTCGGGCACTAGGGCCATGGCAACATCCCAGGCAGAGTGGGCTGGTGCTTCCCCGGAGCAGATCTATAGGGCAGCTACTTGGACAAGCTTTGCCACGTTTGTGAAGCACTACAGGCTGGATTTTCTGTCAGCGAAGGACCAGGCCTTTGGGTGCAAGGTTTTGCAGGCAGTTGTCCCCCCCCCCCCCAAGGTACAGTACTCGATTATCCTCTCAAAGGTGCCTGTCCTGAAAGACGATAGGGGAAAAACTGAGTTACTTACTGGTAACGTCCTTTCCAGTAGTCTTTCAGGACATCACCGTAACCTACCCAAAGAAGGCATGGTGAACAGCTGGCAGGTAAGGAATGTCTTAAATAATGTTGTTCTTGTGTCTCCCCAGTTGGCTGGAGGAACTCTTAGAGAACTGAAGGGCCGATGGGGCGGTGAGGTTAAAAACCTGTGTGAAGGGGCGGTGTTTCCTGAGGAAGGAGGAGCCAAGGTCTCTCAAAGGTGCCTGTCCTGAAAGACTACTGGAAAGGACGTTACCAGTAAGTAACTCAGTTTTTTTGTTTTTTTTGGAGGGAGTAAACTTTCAACAACAAAAAAATTCCTCCTGCAGGGTAATATATTGTGCTAGTATGCATCGCATACTGCTCATTATGAAAGACTTGCCTTAAAACGAAGTCCTCCAGCAGCATGCAATCACCGCTGACCGGGCTCCATCTTCGTCCAGTTCTCCTGGGTTTGCGGGATCCAGTTGTTTGGCTGAGCTGCAATGGCGTCACTCCCGCACAGGAGTTAAGGCACAGAGCTCTGAAGGAACAGCTTAGAGTATACTGTCCCTTCAGAACACATGCACGCCCGTGAAGTCACCCCCTGCAAAAACAGTGAATATCTCCTAAACTTTGCACGTTTAGATATTTCTTTTATTTACAGGTAAGATTTATTCTAAGCTTACTTGTAGGTACAAGTGTCCAAGCTGTGAGAAGCAGAACATCAGGTAAGCAAAATTGCTTTTACTGCCCTTTAAACTAAATGGGAATTAAACCCTTGCATTTTGGGCACAGCACCACTGCAAGGGAGGACTGTTAATTCTCCTGAAGTTTTCATGAAGACCGCCAGTGTAACAATGAATTGCTTCATCCAATGTTTTGCCGAATAGTTCCTTTCCCAGATGAGGTACTGAGCAGAGGTCTTGTTTAAAGGCCCCATCAGTAACTCCTATTTTAACCAAAATGCCCTCTTGGCTGTCACCATGATTCTTGCGACAGCCAAAACAGTTCCACTGCTGCCTCTGCAATAAAATCTGTGGCAAACTCAAGCTCCCCCAATGCTAACGGGAAGGTTTCCTGTTATTGTTCCAAAGCATCAGTCAACTTGGTGACTGACTATTAGCCAGGCTCTTAAAGCAGGGGTCCCCAACCCCCGGGGTACAAACCGCTGCCGATCCGTGGCCTGTTGATGACCAGGCCACACAGCAGGGGGTGAGTGGGGACCGGGCCACCACAGACCATGGTCACCAATCACCTCTTGCTGTACAATGCCCGTGTGTCCTCTCCCGGCTTCTCCACTTGGCCAACAATGTCTTCCTATCAGCAGAGCAGGTGGCGGGAGCAGCTGTAGATCGGAATGGAGAGCTTCTCCTGCCCCCTGCCATGCCGAAAGGATATCGTTGGGCGGGAAAAGAGCTGGGAGAGAACAAATAGACTAACAACAGCCTCTGTCCTGCCAAAGGTAGGAGTCCTGTGCAGGGAATGCAGAGCTTGGAATAGGAAGGTCTTTTGTTAGAGCGTAAAGGAGGAGGGGGGGGCAGACTGCAGGAGGGGCACTATGATGGAGGAGGCTGTGATTGCTAGGGGCACTGTAATATAAGCGGGATTGCACTGTAGAGGCTTTGAAATCATTATATCACAGTGCCCCCTTTACATTACAATGCCCCTTTACAGAGCAGTCCCTGTTATGTTAATGTGAAGGGGACTACACTGTAATGTAAAGCGCTGTGCTGTGAAGGGGAAACTGAGGACGCTGTGGGACTACTTTAACCACTTCCCGTCTGGCGTATAGTCAAATGACATCCGGGCAGTTGTTCCGTTAACCCGACTGGGCGTCATATGACTTAGTCAGGATAACCCGCGATCACGCGATGGCACATCAGTGCTGACCCACCGCATTACCAATCTCTTTAAGAAGCTTCCATCAGAAGCTCTATACCACGTGATCAGCCGTGACCAAAAGCCATTTATCGGCTTTTCCTTTACTCGCGTCTGCAGAGGGGGTCTGTGCTGATTATCAGTGCGTCCACCCTAGACCACCAGGGAACGCACCCAGGGAGCGCCTTCCCAGGAACCACCAGGGAGCCGACCAGGACCACCAGAGAGCCGATCAGGACCACCACCGACACCATTATGGAGCCCACCCTAGACCACCAGGTAAGGGGCACAAAGCCGAGCATGGATGGCACTCCCATCAGTGCCGTCTATGAGGGCTCGTCAGTGCTTCATATCAGTGCCCATCAGTGCTGCTTATCAGTGCTGCATTTAAGTGCCTCATTATCAGTGCCACCTCATCAGTGCCCGTCAGTGTAGCCTCATCAGTGATGGAGAAAATGTACTTATTTACAAAGTTTTGTGAACGAAACAGAGAAAAACCTTTTTTTTCAAAATTTTCTGCCTTTTTTTAATTTGTAGCGCAAAAAAAAAAAAAAAACAGAGGTGATCAAATACCACCAAAAGAAAGCTCTATTTGTGGCAACAAAATGATAAAAAGTTTGTTTGAGTACAACGTCGCACGACCGCGCAATTGTCATTCAAAATGGGACAGCGCTGAAAGATGAAAATTGGTCTGGGTGGGGAGGGGGGTAAGTGCCTGGTATTGAAGTGGTTAAAGGGGGAAACAGTGATGTAAAGGGGACTCTGATATAAAGGGGGGGCTGTGCTGTAAAGGGGGTTGGTGGTGTGGAGGGGTGGCTGAGGACAGCTCTGTGAATATCCCATCCCCTGACCTGTCCACCTCACGCCCGCTCACCTCACCCCCAGTCCTTGGGAAAATTGGCTGGCATTAGCCCAGTCCCTGATGCCAAAAAGGTTGGGGGCTGCTGTCTTAACCACATGCCGACCAGCGGTCATTGTTTGACGGGTCGGCTCTCCTGTGCAAATCGCTGTAGCTGTATGGCGGTTCATACACGAGGAATTGGGTGCGCGCTACATGAGCATGCCTGCAGGTCAGGCAACCTTTGTCCCCCGACTACCCGCGATCTACAAAGGCAGGACAGGGATCCACCAATGTAAACACGGTGGATGCTCGTTCTGTCAGGGGAAATGACATAGATCTACTGATTCCTGTCATTGGTAACAGTGATCTCTGCCATGTCCCTGCTAGCCCACCCTCCCTACAGTTAGAACACACCTAAGGGGGGCGTGGCTATACTATGGCACTGTGAGGACGCTTTCCCGGGAGCTTCGTGTGGTGTCCGAGAGAAAGAGCCGACAGGAGACGCTTTCGACCTCTAAACATATCCATGTCCCTGCCTGACGGTGCCCAGGGCACACCAGCCACGTACCGGGGATCTGACATTTCTTCGTACTTTCTCCGCAACTCGGTAACTCCGACCCCAGCCTCGGTGTCCAAGATGGTGCCGCCTCGTAACAACACCACAGGAGCCAGCGCTCAGAAGAAGACGGAGAAGAAGACGCAGCAGGCGGCGGCCCCGGCCGCGGGGATGCCTCGGCTCTGGACTCCCCAATTCTATCCCCGCTGATACCGATGGAGGACTCTGCTGCTTCCTCGGCTTCGGACCTGGAGCAGCCAATGCCAATGCTGGTGGGTCCGCCCTCAGCTGCGGCTTGGCAGGACCTGCTCGCCCTGCTCCCCACAAAGCAGGACATGTCCGCAATGGCGGCAACAATAGTAAATACCCTGTCCAGGGAGATCCAGGACATTAAACATCAGGTGGAGCAGGTGGACTCCCGAGTTACTGAGGTGGAGACCACCTCCGCGGACTTGTTGTCCAGGGTGGGGGCATTAGAGGAGGCCCAGTCCAACCATAGCAGGCAGTTAATCCTAATGCAGCTGGCCATCGACGATGGTGAAAACCGGAACAGACGGAACAACATCAGGCTCCGGGGGTTGCCAGGGGCCACCTCTGGAGCGGACTTGAGGGCGACTGTTACTGCTATTTTTAATGGCCTTCTAGACAAGCCCCCTACGGAGGAACTTGAGTTGGACCGGGTGCACAGAGTGCAAGGCCCTAGGAATGGTGATGCGTCCCTCCCCAGAAATGTTTTGGCCAGTGTGCATTTTTTCAGCATCAAGGAGGACATCATGCGTAGAGCCTGGGCCAGAGGCCCGATAGATTTTGATGGGGCCGCGGTTAAACTCTTCCCGGATTTGTCCAAGCTGACCCTCAGGATGCGAGGCATCCTGCGTCCATTGCTGGATAGGGTCAGAGCCTCTGGAGCCACATACCGCTGGGGACACCCGTTCCACCTTATCGTTCAGAGGGGTAATGGTACTTTTGTTCTAAGATGGCCTGACCAATTGCAAGATCTCTTCACCTTCCTGGAGGAGCCAGAGATACCGATCCCCAACTGGTTGGATTTTCCCACCCTCCCCAGCCAGGCGATGTCAAGACCGACCTCGCAGAGATCCAGGAGACGCAGAAAAGGCTCCAGGTCCCGACCGGTGATCGGTGAGAGGCCCTCCACGTCTGAACAGTGAGTGACTGCTCCCTCCCCTGCCTAACCCCCTCGCCAAGACCGGCTGTTACTTTGTTGAACTGGGCCGGTATCAGCACTCCCAAACTCTTTTCCCCCTGCCGGGCAGTTTGGGGCCTTCTCCTTCAGGAACTTCGCCTGTTAACGATACTGATACCTGGTGACTTTATGGCTGCTTGCTCATCCTTGACTTTCCTGGATCCGTGCCGGGCAGGATATATCGGGTCACTGTGTGTCCACACAGATCTGTGTGCTCGCTCAGACCAGATCACTTGCTTATACTTTGTTTACAATTTATGTTTACCTGGGTGTTGGGGCCTTTTGTGTACTCTGGCCTTTGGGCTATGCCTGGGCTACTCTCCCTGCCCCCTGCAATTCCATTACATTCTCTTTCGGGTGGCGGGGGGAGGGGCCCGGGCGGCCCGATGGGGCGAGACAGAACTGGCATGCGTGGAGGTTATGGTTCATGCACTACAGTGAAGGGTATACGATCCCCAGATGACCTCGCCCTCTAGGTTACTAGCTAATGTGTCAGTCAGGTCCTATGTTTTATCCGTGGGCCGGGGCTATCACGGTCCCCTTCGGTGCACGCAGCCGCCCCCGGGCTCCAGGGGTGGGCTGGCATTGCCTCGTGGCTTACGCTCGTGGGTTTCTGCCGGGCATCACCTGGGACCCTAAACTCTCCGTGTTCTTCCCACATGGGGGCGGTGCCCCGCTTAGAGGGCTTATGCCCCCGGCTCATTTGTTATGGGGGGGTCCTGGTCGCGGGGGTGGGTGTCTCCCGGGTCCCAGTCTCTTGTGCTGCACCTCGGGGAGGGGAGGGGGAGGTTTCGGCTCCCCCTCTCATCTCCGATGCCTTCTTGTCTGCTTAGGTTGATGGGTGGCGGCTCCACTGCTCTAGTCTCAGCTTGTTCCCGACGCCTCCCATATGACTTGGGGGTGGCACGGGGGATGGGTTTAGTAAAAGCATGGGGCAATCCCAAGTTTACCATTGAATGCTGGCTAAGGGGGGGTCGAGGTTGGGGCGGGTGGGCTCGAGTGGTTCCTTCAGGGAGAATTGTTCAATGTTTAATGTTTTTGGTCTCTAAATGGATCACTGATGTTTTACCTGCAGTTGAACAGAGTATATGGTTAAATTGCTGTGTCCCTTTGGGTGCTGGGGGTGGCGGGGGATGGGGGGTGGCCTTGTCCCCTCCCTCTTCCACAGGGGCGTGGGCATTGCCCTTGCCTGTGCGGGCGCGCGGGTGCCCCCCGCACTCCTTTTTTGGGGTGCGGTGGGGGCTCGGGCGCTGGCGGACGCGTAACAAGGTTTTAAGCTTATGATGATATACAAGCTCTCCCTATCCGCACGTCTCCTATCGCTTTTGCAGAGTCAGCCTTCCACATCCTACTTGTAGGCTGCGCTCTTGGCGCGAGGCTTTAGTGAGCCGTTCTTAGGGAAATTTCTTCTTTTCTGTCCCTTCTCTCTTTGTTCTTTCCTTACCCCCCTTTTTTTTTTTGTTGCTTCCCTTCGTCTAGTACGGGGCGAGGACTTACAGCAGACAGCCCATAGGTTGTGTAGCTGGAAC
>BLSH010502848.1:517452-547820 GCA_018402905.1 Glandirana rugosa
GGAGTCTGATACTATATGTCGACGAGAAACATCCACAAAGTTTAACTTCTTCGCCTAATATATGTAAAAACCTTGGCACTTTGTACAATCGATACGTAGACCTTTGTGGTTAAGAATGTGGAACCAAATGTACATAAATACCTGGTAAAAATAATAGGACTTATACACGAAAGACATATACAGAAAATATATCTATATAATTATTTGAACCTTTGTTAAAATATAAATTACAAAAAAAAAAGATTAGATAATACCTGGAAATCTAATCGGGTCATTTGTGGGTTATTCGAGAGCTTAAGTGAGACATGTCTTTACCCCCCTGTGTTGAAACACCTACAAAGAGCAGCTGTATATCATAGTCTGAGGCATCACAACTGAGGGGAGACCAGAGATAAAGATAGATGGATATCTATATGCTGGTGCGGTGCGGTGCTGTTACTGCTTTGCGACTGAGCTGCCTGTAGCAGATGGGCAGTTTGGCCACCAGCACCAGTGGTCCACCGCTAGTCTATTGCTTTTGTGTCTGATGTCCTACTCCTGAAGGTGGTTACACAATGGTCAAGATCTAAATATCTCCACTGTGTCCTTCAGTGAACGCAGAGAAAATAATTTTACAAGGAGTACCAAAAATCCTGTCTTCAATTAAGGTCATTGCAGCTCCTTTTTAATTTTATTTTTCTATCTATGTAGGTGATTGGAGAGCGGAAAATGTCGACAGAATGCCTGATGAACCCAGATTTTTTGATAGAGTTCATTGAAATGTATCGCTCTTTACCTTGCTTGTGGAGAGTAAAATCATCTGATTATTCCAATCGACAAAAAAAAGCAGAGGCATATGACAAACTGCTCAGTCTATGTAAGTCTGTGTGCCCTACAGCAACCCTAGAACTTGTTAAAAATAAGATTGCTAATTTACGAACCGTGTTCAAGAAAGAATTAAAGAAAGTGGAGGCTTCAATAAATGCAGGTGCTTCGGGTGATGAAATCTATATACCACGACTGTGGTATTTTGATCTTCTGAAATTTACTATTGACCAGGATGTGCCAGCTCCATCTATGTCCCGCTTTCCTGATACATATGAGGTGCAACAGGAGGAAGAAAACACAGATGACAGCTTGGAAAGCACTGGGGAGGGTGCAAACTTGTCCCAGGTATAAAACTCTATTCTTTCATTTGATATTTTACTTTTTATATGGACCTGTTTTATATAATTCACACACAGGACTAAACAGAACTCCATGCAAACAGGTAAATACAAGCTGAAATTCATATATAGTACTATTTTACCTAAAAAGTAAATTGTAATTATTAAAAGAAAAAGAAAATTGAGTTGCGCATCCCTTGTAACACTGCATAGAGAAGCAGCTGACACCACTATTATGTGCCTAGGCTTTAAGTTTCGTGCCAACAATGGTAAATGAATCAGCCATGTAATGTTGCCATTTTATTTACAGTTGTCCTGTATCCTTGAAGACCTCCAACTGGAGCCTCAAGTATCTCCTCTTATCCTCATCATTTACTCCTATAGACCCGTCTTTGTCCCTTTCTCCATTACCCTCTTTTTCTAGCCTCTTTTTCTCTCCTTGCTCAGCTGCTTCTCTAGTATCTTTAATACTGATCACTGTTTGTGGCCCAGCTCCTTTCTGACATTCTTTTACCCCCCCCCATTCTACTCTTATTTGGGCCTCTGTCCCAGCTGCATTGCACTACACTCTTTGCTGAAGCAGTCAACAGCACAGAGTGACTGTCATCTTGCATTTTCTTGTTGAATATTTAAGTACTAAAAAAGGGATTTTATTAAAACTTACCGTAAAATCCTTTTCTCTGAGTTCACTGACAGACACAGCTCTCCATTGACATGTGGGTTATATGCAGATCCTATTAGGAGTTAACTAGGCAAAGAAAGAAAGCAAGCTGGCCCCTCCCAGGGGGCTGTCCTCTCTTCCCATATAACCCCCCTACTCTGCTCAGTACATTCGTTCGTAACAAGCTGTACCGAAAAAAACGCAGAGGGGTAGGTTCTGCCTCTGTCAGTGAACTCTGAGAAAAGGATTTTATGGTAAGTTTTAATAAAATCCCTTTTTCTCCTACGTTCACTGACAGACGCAGCTCTCCATTGACATGTGGGGATGTCCCAAAGCTGTGTCATTAAGTGGGGAGCCAGACGCGCCTACACTGCCTCCTGTAAAACTTTACGGCCAAAAGCAGCATCTGAAGATGCGGACACATCAACTTTATAAAACTTAGTAAACGTGTGCACCGAGGCCCAAGTAGCCGCCTTGCACACCTGTGACACCGAGGCCTGGTGTCGAAAAGCCTAGGAAGTGCTAACAGCCCTGGTAGAATTAGCTGTGACTGGAAAAGGAGGCACTTTGCCCCCGAACAGAATACATATGAGTCACGGTCTGTCTGCTCCAACGAGAGACAGTAGCCGACGAGGCCGACAAACCTTTGTGCGGACCATCCGTCAGAACAAACAATGCGTCAGACCTCCGAAAGGAGTCTGTAGCCGCCAAATACACCCGCAAAGCCCGTACGACATCCAAGGAATGTAACTCAATCTCCTTAGGATGTGACGGGTGCGGACACAACAAAGGAAGAACAATATCTTCGTTAATATGAAAAGAGGTAACCACCTTCGGTAAAAAAGAAGGGGACGGGCGCAAGACCACCTTGTCCCTGTGCAGGACCAAATAAGGAGACCTGCAGGACAACGCAGCCAACTCAGACACCCGCCTAGCTGATGTAATGGCCACCAAGAAAGCCACTTTCTGAGACAACAATTCTAAGGGAATATCCCTGATCTTCTCATAAGGTGGCTTCTGAAGTACTGAAAGCACCAAATTCAAATCCCATGGTGCCATAGGTGACCGCACCTGAGGAGCCACATGGCGTACACCTTGTACAAATGTACGAATCAAGGAATGCAACCCCAAAGGGCGTTGGAAAAGAATCGCCAAGGCCGATATCTGGCCCTTGAGAGTACTCAAGGCCAATTTTTTATTCAGGCCCTGTTGTAAAAAAGTCAGGACCCTAGACACCACATAGGAGTGAGGGTTCCAACCCCCCGTCTCACACCAGCCAATATAGGCCTTCCAGGTGCGATGATAAATTTTGCGCGAAGTACACTTGCGCTCCTTCAGCATGGTAGGGACCACTGAGTCATCAACACCCCTGTCCCTCAGCACCTGGGATTCAATAGCCAGGCCATCAAAGCCAGCAAGTGTAAAGCAGGGTGCAATATGGGTCCCTGAGACAGCAGATTGTCTCGCAGCGGGAGACGCCAGGGGTGTCTGCCACCATTCTTACTACATCGGCGTACCACGGACACCAAGGCCAGTCTGGAGCCACCAGTATCATCAGAATTCCCTCCGCTTCCACCCTGCGCAGTAGGCGTGGGAGAAGTTTGATGGGAGGATAGGCATACAGAAGACGATACTGACCCCAAGGTGCCACGAGTGCATCTGTGGCCACTGCCAACGGGTCTCTTGTCCTGCACACAAAGGACTTCACTTTGTGGTTGAACCGCAACGCCATGAGGTCCACGTCTGGCGTGCCCCACTTGTGGCAAATCTGGCTGAACACTTCTGGATGGAGGGACCATTCCCCCTGATCCAGCATCTGGCGACTGAGGAAGTCCGCCTGCCAATTTTCTACGCCTGGAATGTAGATGCCGGAGATTGCCAGAACGTGCAGTTCTGCCCAATGCAGAATGAGAGCTGCCACCGCACCCGCTGCCGCACTTCTCGTTCCGCCCTGATGGTTCACATATGCCACTGCTGTGGCATTGTCCCGACTGAACCCGAATCGGGAGCCATTGTAGCCTCGCCGTCCAGCGGGATAGACAGAGTCTGATCACTCTTAGCTCCAGCACATTGATCCAAAGGCGAGACTCCTGTGCCGACCAACGACCCTGGGTCGACAGAGCCCAGGACGCCCCCCCCAGCCCGACAGGCTGGCGTCCGTCGTGACTATCGACCATGTCCGGAGAAGAAACGATTTTCCCCTCGTCAAAGCTGGTGCCCGAAGCCACCAGGCCAAGGAAACCCTGGTCTGACTATTCAAGGTGACCAACTGGTCCAGAGGCAGTGGGGATCTGTTCCACCGAGACAAAATCGCTCGCTGAAGTAGTCGAGTGTGGCTCTGAGCATAAGGTACCGCCTCGAAAGCCGACACCATGAGCCCCAGCACCCGCATACAGAACTGTAATGATGACTGCCGGCGAGACAGTAATGTTCGCACTGCTGATTGCAGGGACTGCAGTTTGGCTGGGGGCAAGAACACCTTCGCCTGCTCCGTGTCCAGAATTAGACCCAGATATTCCAGGCGACAGGACAGGGTCAATGACAACTTCTGCAGGTTGATCAGCCAACCGAAGTCCTTTAACGAGGCTATGGTGATGGACACACTCTCCTCCAGGGCAGAGGCAGACTCCACTCTCAGAAGCAAGTCATCTAAGTAAGCTACCACCACAATGCCCCTCTGCCACAGCAGGGCCAGCACTGGGGCCACCAACTTGGTGAAGACCCGAGGAGCCGAGGCCAGACCAAAGGGCAGTGCAACAAATTGGTAATGGAGATCTCCCACCGCAAAGCGCAGAAAGCGCTGGTGTCAGAGACAAATGGGAACATGGAGATACGTGTCCCTGAAATCCAGGGACGCCAGGAAGTCCCCCTGATGCAGGGCGGCCACGACCAAGCGGACCGATTCCATCTGGAATTTTCGCGATTTCACATAAAAGTTGAGCGCCTTCAGGTACAACACTGGCCTTACCCCCCCTCCTTTTTTGGGGACCACAAATAGGTTTGAGTAGAACCCGTGAAACCTCTCTGGCTGAGGCACCGGCACGATCACCCCCTGGTCTGATGATAGTGCCTGAACCACCCCGAAAAGGGCCTCCCGACGTTGATGTGGGAGCCTTAAGTTCGATGGGAAGAACCTGTCTGGGGGTAGAGTGCTGAACTCTATCCTGTACCCGGAGGGCACCACTTCCTGCACCCACTGGTCGGAAATGCAGGCAGTCCACCTGTCTGCGAACCCCAGAAGACGTTTCCCCATCCGATCATCGGGTGGGGGCAACCCGTCATGCAGAGGAGGGTTATCCTCTGACTTTTCGTTTTTGCGTTTCCAGGGTCTCTTACCGGTCCCTACGGCAGCCTTGCCGGCTCGCGGGCCCTTGCCCTCTGCACCAGTGGCACGAAAAAACCTCTTCTGACCCAAAGAGACAGGTCCCTGATTGCGGCGAAATTCTCGCCGCCTGGGCTCCGGAAGAAAGGTACTCTTCCCGCCCGTGAAATCCTTAATGATTTCGTCCAACTGAGGCACAAATAGATGGCCACCCTGAAAGGGTAGGTCCGCCAAACCTTTTTTGGAAGCGTAGTCACCCGACCACGAACACAACCAGAGGACCCGTCTGATAATGACTGCAAAAACAGACATTTTGGACAACATAGGGAGCAGGTCTAGGGCTGCATCACACAGGTATTTGGTACCAAGAAACACATTATCTGCTTTCTGCGACGCTTCAAGTGTTCTGCCGCAGTCCAGATCATTCTGCAGCTCCGCCGTGCATTCAGATAGATATTGCGCCGCCATGGCAGACGCCAGGGCCGGTCGCAAGCCCGAACCAGCCAAAATGAAAAGTGCCTTAGACACTGCCTCCGTCCTCCTATCTGCAGGATCCTTAAATGACAGCGACCCCTCCAGGGGAATAGTCGTCGCCTTGTTCAGTCACGCCACCGGTGGATCCACTGAAGGGGACGCCCACTTTTTTGTAAAACTATCCTCAAAGGGATACCGGATAGCGAAACGCTTAGGCATGGTGAAGGAATGCTGCGGGTGCTGCCATTCCTGATAGATCAATGATCAAAAAATGTATCATAAGGGTAAGCTCTCGGTGACCTAGGGAGCTTGGCAGTCCCGCAGACATAAGTAGACGTCTGCGACTCGCCATCTTGGTTCAGTCGCAAAGACGAACGGATGCCAGAAATTATTGCAAACACCAGTGCCTTTTCGCGCGCTGCCTTCGCCCCCTGGTCTTCCTCCCCATCTGAGGAATAAAGTTCACCCTCAGAAAGCTCCACGGGGATCCCCGTGACCCCGACGCTACTTCCGGTTCGGAATCGTCCCCTGAAGAGCAAGAGGGAGGGGGGCGCTTTTTAGGGGCCCCCGGGGCCCTGCTCGCCCCCCCCCCCCTGGGAAAAAATTTCCCAAACACCGCCCGCAGCTGTTCTAGGGACACCAGGGATCCCAACGCAGGCTGCGCTGCATCTAAGTCCTCTTCAGAGGGCTCTGTAGGGTCATCTGCCATTGCACCCACAGATTGAGCGCACACAGTGAAAACAACCACTAGCGGCACCCCCACACTGGAAACACACCACCGCCCCTCAGAATGCCAGGGAGACCCAGGAGGATTGCACCCTCCGCCACCAGCATCCCCAGGAAACCAGCTATACTTGCTGTCTTTGCCACCAAGCAACGTCCTGTGGACCGCCAGAGAGCTTGCGCCGTCAGCAGCCAGCAACACTGTCCCAGCAAAGTGAAAGGAAAAACGGCAGCAGCACCTTTTCTCAGCATGCAGGGATTCCAATATAGCCGCCGAGGACATCCACTAGAGGCCAAAGGGCTGCTGAACACCGTGGCTCTGGCAAAATGGGCGCCGCAGCATGGTATTGAAAATCTCAGGGAAAATGGCCGCGGCTACGGCAAAATGGCGGCGATCCGCCACAAAATGGCGGCGGATCGCCGCATGGTGGTCTACACATAGTGCTAGCGGGGTGCGGAGCAGGGGGGGGGGCTGGAAGGGACGAAAGGACCCAGGAGAGCCCCAGTGACCCGCCTCTACCGGCGGCTAACGCATGGCAGAATGCCAAAAATCGCCCTGCGCCCCTAGGGGGGTAGAGGGGGGCTCACTCACCACTCCTGACGGGCACAGTGGGTAGCCACCCGGTCGCAGACTTTTCTCCCCAGCTGGGGAGGGATGCTGCTGGCCACAAGCCCCTGGACAGGATCAAATCCGGACACTGGGCACAAGTGGGCGTCACCCACTGGCCGCCCGCACGGAACGAGCACAATGCGGTGGGACCCACTATTATTCTGGGACTGGCTCGCATTGGTTGGTCATGCTGGGGAAAGTACAGGATTTTTCAGGAACCCTCAATGCCCCAGCTGGCTTCTTGATAGCAGTCTTCATTAACTTGAGAAAAAATAAAAAAAACGGTAGCAAAAATTCTAACCGCAGGTCTCGTAAGGGAGCCAGGTCAACTCCTTGCACTAGGCATGTTAAAACTAATGTACTGAGCAGAGTAGGGGGATTATATGGGAAGAGAGGACAGCCCCCTGGGAGGGGCCAGCTTGATTTCTTTCTTTGCCTAGTTAACTCCTAATAGGATCTGCATATAACCCACATGTCAATGGAGAGCTGCGTCTGTCAGTGAACGTAGGAGAAAGCTGTTTTTTTATGTGTTATTGTATTTTTACTATAAGAGGTTCTTTCTCTTTAGACCTCTGTATCAGTGAGCTATATATACTTTGTATTCTCACTGCTTTACATTATAGACACTCCTCCACATTCATACTCCAGAAGAGATTGATCAACTTTGCTGTACTCGGTGGGCTAAATATCAAAAGTAAGACCGATAAGCTACAAATTTTCTGGTTTATTCCTCATTTCTTCACTTTTCTGCTAAAACATAGCACAGTGTTGATATAAAACATGCTTCTGAAGGTATTTTAGGTGCATTTTTGTGGACATCTGTTAGAAGTTCTGTAAAATTCTTCACAGATAATCACGAAACTTTTGGGACCTATGTCAGCAATGGCACATTTTATTACACTTCTGTTCATTGAAAGACACAACAGAGATATTTATCATTGTACTATAGTGCCCGACAAGGCCTATTATTTACAGCTGTTTCATGTGGGGTATTTTAGGGCCTAGTGAAGAGAGAGATTACCAGTTTCAAAATGGGTACATAGTTTATAAGGATCCAAAAAATGTACACTACATGCCCGATGCTAGCCACCACAACCAAAATAACAGATCACCAGAAAAACAACTTCCTAAGAAACCAATAGAATATTATACTGAAAGTAACGCAAGTACGCAACAAACAGGTGCAAAAATGCAGATGGTAATATCACATGTGCAATATACATATAAAAGGATATAAATATGCACTGATTAGCCATAACTTTATGACCACTGACACGTTAAGTGCATAACATTGATTATTACTTTACAACGGTATCTGAGAGTTGGAGGTATATATGAGGCAACAAGTAAACATGTTGTTGCTAAAGTTGATGTGTTGAAAGCACAAAAAATGGGCATCACATTTTGTTGATTACGAGGCTGCATAGTAACCATGTCCACAACCAAAAGCACCTACAATGGGTATGTGAG
This sequence comes from Glandirana rugosa, assembly GCA_018402905.1. Taxonomy (NCBI): domain Eukaryota; kingdom Metazoa; phylum Chordata; class Amphibia; order Anura; family Ranidae; genus Glandirana; species Glandirana rugosa. The sequence goes on from BLSH010502848.1 coordinate 525,858, forward strand.
CATCAGAACTGGACCATGGAGCAAAGCATAGAGGTGGCCTGGTGATGCTTTGTGCAATGTTCTGCTGGGAAACCTTGGGACCTACCTTTACATGTGAAGGTCCTACCTTTTAACACGTACTAAGTACCTAAACGTTGTTGACCAAGTACACCCATCAGTGGAAATGGTATTCCCTGATTGTATTGGCCTCTTTCAGCAGGATAATTTGCCCTTCCACACTGCAACAATGGGTCAGGAATATTTTGATAAACACAACAGCAAGTTTGAGGTGTTGCTTTGGCCTCCAGATCTCAATCCAATCAAGCATCTGTAGCCCCATTTCGCAACTTGCAGGATTTAAGGGATCGGTTACTGACAGATTTGTGCCAGGTCTGTTTTGGTGACTACATGAATGATCATAAAATTAATTGGTGTGTAAAGAATTTCTGTCAGGAGGCTTCCCACAGTCAACATGGTAGTACCAGAGACCTGAAGACCGGGGAAGAACCCGCTGGGTGAAGGCTGTGCTTGATCCCTGGGCTAGTAAGTGTCTTCTTTCTAAAATTCAGCAGCTACAGTATTTGCAGCTGCTGATTTTTTTTTTTAACTGAATTTTCTCTTTAACGGCTCTTGTTCCGGGGCGGACGTCATATGGCGTCGGCCCCTTAAGCCGGGCATGTGTGCGATCGGGCACGCGCATCCCGGCACTGTCGGTGGCGGCGTGTCCCCGGGACACAGCTGGTCACCGACGGGGGCGAGCAGCCATTGGCCATGGCTGTTTACCATGTGATCGGCTGTGATGAAGTCACGGCTGATCACAAATTGTATTCCCCCCCATTGGCACCGGCGCATGCCGGTGGCGGCGTTTTCCCAGGGAACACTGCCTGTCACCAACACCAGTAAAGCTGGCAGCTGTTGTATGTGATCGGCTGTGATCTACCCACAGCCAATCACATGTAATGTAAACACAGAGTGCTAACTTGCTGTTACCAGCTCTTCTCTCCTCACACAGTTTCCAGTGTGAGGAGAGAAGAGCTAGGATCAGTGAGTTACTGATCTGTGTAAAGCACCAAGCATCTGTCACATCACCCCGGCCCCCCCATTGCACCTGTCACCCAACAGTCACAAAATCTGCCCCCATAAAGTGCACCTGTCATCATAAAGTGCACCCGCCACCCATCAGTGACCGTGGCATGTCACCTGTCACACATCAGTGACTGTGGCGTGTCACCCATTAGTGACTGTGGCATGTCACCCATCACTGACTGTGGCCTTTCACTCATCAGTGACCGGGGCCTGTCATCCATCACCCATCAGTGACCATGGCCTGTCATCTGTCACCCATCAGTGACCACCAACAGTCATCCGTGGCCTGTCACCCATCAGTGACCACCGCCAGTCACCCATCAATGACCATGACCAGTCACCCATCAGTGACCACCGCCTGTCACCCATCAGTGACCACCGCCAGTCACTCGTCACCCATCAATGATCACCGCCAATCACCCATCAGTGACCACAGCCAGTCACCCATCAGTGACCCCCACCAGACACCTGTCACCCATCAGTGACCACCGTCAGTCACCCATCACCTATCAGTGACTACCACCAGTTACCCATCAGTGACCGTAGCTTGTCACCCATCAGTGACCGTGGTCTGTCACCCATCAGTGACCACTGCCAGTCACCCATCAGTGAACATGACCAGTCGTTCATCAGTGACCACCGCCAGTCACTCGTCACCCATCAATGACCACCGCCAGTCACCCATCAGTGACCACCACCAGTCACCTGTCACCCATCAGTGACCACCACCCGTCACCCATCAGTGACCTCCACTAGTCACCCATCAGTGACCACCACCAGACACCCATCAGCCATCAGTGATCACCACCAGTCACCCGTCATCCATCAATGACCGTGATCAGTCACCCATTAGTGACCACCGCCAGACACCGGTCACCCATCAGTGACCACCACCAGTCAACCCATCAGTGACCAGTCACCCGTCATCCATCAGTGACCACCGCCAGTCACCTGTCACCCATCAGTGACCACCACCAGTCACCCATCAGTGATCACCACCAGTCACCCGTCATCCATCAGTGACCGTGATCAGTCACCCATTAGTGACCACCGCCAGACACCGGTCACCCATCAGTGACCACCACCAGTCAACCCATCAGTGACCAGTCACCCGTCATCCATCAGTGACCACCGCCAGTCACCTGTCACCCATCAGTGACCACTGCCAGTCACCCATCAGTGACCACCGCCCAACTCCCATCACCCATCAGTGACCACCGCCAGTCACCCATCAGTGACCTCCACTAGTCACCCGTCACCCATCAGTGACCAACGCCAGTCACCTGTCACCCATCAGTGACCACCGCCAGTCACCTATCAGTGACCACCACCAGACAACCATCACCCATCAGTGACCACCGCCAGTCACCCATCAGTGACCACCGTCAGTCACCCGTCACCTATCAGTGACCACCACCAGTCACCCGTCATCCATCCGTGACCAGTCACCCATTAGTGACCACCACCAAACACCCGTCACCCATCAGTGACCATCGCCAGTCACCCATCAGTGACCACCGCTAGTCACCCATCACTGACCCTGGCCTGTTGCCCATCACTGACCGTGGCCTGTCATCCATCACCCATTAGTGACTGTGGCCTGTCATCTGTCACCCATCAGTGACCACCACCAGTCATCTGTGGCCTGTCACCCATCAGTGATCCCCACCAATCACCCATCAATGACCACCCCCAGACACCCATCACCCATCAGTGACCACCGCCAGTCACCCATCAGTGACCACTGCTAGTCACATGTCACCCGTCACGCATCAGTGACCACCGCCAGACACCTGTCACCCATAAGTGACCACCGCCAGACAACAGTCACCCATCACCCATCAGTGACCACCGCCAGACACCCGTCATCCATCAGTGACCGCCACCAGACGCCCTTCAACCATCACTGACCGTGGCCTGTCACCCATCACTGACTGTGGCCTGTCACCCATCACCCCTTAGTGACTGTGGCCTGTCACCCATCAGTGACCTCCACCGGTCACCCATCAGTGACCATCACCAGTCACCCATCAGTGATCACCGCCAGACACCCATCACCCATCAATGATTACCACCACCCGTCACCCATCAGTGACCACTGCTAGTCGCCTGTCACCCATCAGTAACCACCACCGGTCACCCGTTTTGCATCAGTGACCACCGCCAGTCACCCATCAGTGACCACCGCCAGACACTGGTCACCCATCAGTGACCACCACATGACACCTGTCACCCATGAGTGGCCACCGCCAGACACCCGTCACCCATCAGTGACCACCGACAGACACCCATCAGTGACCACTGCCATTCACCCATCAGTGACCACCACCAGACACCCATCAGTGACCTCTGCCAGTCATCCATGGCCTTTCTCAGTCACTCATCAGTGACCACAGCCAGTCACCCGTCACCCATCAGTGACCTCCTCCAGTCACCCATCAGTGACCACTGCCATTCACCCATCAGTGACCACCACCAGACACCCATCAGTGACCACCGCCAGTCACCTGTCACCCATCAGTGACCACTGTCAATCACCCATCAGTGACCACCGCCAGTCACCCATCAGTGACCACCGCCAGACACCTTTCACCCATCTGACCACCGTCAGTCATCCGTCACCCATCAGTGACCACCGCCAGACACTGGTCACCCATCAGTGACCACCGTCAGTCATCCGTCACCCATCAGTGACCACCGCCAGACACTGGTCACCCATCAGTGACCACCGCACGACACCCATGAGTGGCCACCAACAGACACCCGTCACTGACCGTGGCCTATCACCCATCAGTGACCTCCGCCAGTCATCCATGGCCTGTCTCCGTCACCCATCAGTGACCACCGGCAGTCACCCATCAGTGACTTCCACCAGTCACCCATCAGTGACCACTGCCATTCACCCATCAGTGACCACCACCAGACACCCATCACCCATCAGTGACCACCGCCAGTCACCTGTCACCCATCAGTGACCACTGTCAGTCACCCATTAGTGACCGCCACCAGTCACTTGTCACCCATCCGTGAACACCGCCAGTCACCCATCAGTGACCACTGCCAGACACCTGTCACCCATCAGTTACCACCTCCAGTCACCCATCAGTGACCACCGCCAGTCACCCATCAATGACCACCACCAGTCACCCATCAGTGACCACCACCAGTCACCCATCAGTGACCACCGCCAGTCATCCATCAGTGACCACCACCAGACACCCTTCTCCCATCACTGACCACCGCCAGACGCATGTCACCCATCAGTGACCACCGCCAGTCACCCGTCACCCATCAGTGACCACTGCCAGTCACCCATCAGTGATCACCGCCGGTCACCCGTCCCCAACCTCCACCAGTCACCCATCAGTGACCATCGCCAATCACCTGTCAGTGACCAGCATCACCTATTAGTAAACATCACCTGTAAAAGTCTCACACATGTGGTATCGCCATACTCAGGAGGAGTAGCAGAATGTATTTTGGGGTGTCATTTTTGCTACGTTGGGGTGTTTGCTTTCCAAAATGGGGTCATTTTGTGGGCAGTTCCATTGTCCTAGTGCTCCAGGACCTTCAAAAGTGAAATAGGTAGATAATTGAGAAATGAGATGTGTAATTTATGCTCATAGAACGCCTGAAGGTGCTAGTTCAATGTTGGGCCTCTGTATGTGGCCAGACTGTGTAAAAGTCTCACATATGTGGTATTTCCATATTCTGGAGGAGTAGCAGACTGTATTTTGGGGTGTCATTTTTGCTATGTACATGCTATGTGTTGGAAATATCTTATAAATGGACAACTTTGTGTAAAAAAAATGCGTTTTCATTTTATCCCACATTTTCCAAAAACTTCTGGAAAAAACGAACCGTTCAAAAGACTCATTGTGCCTCATAGATTATACATTGGGGTGTTTGCTTTCTAAAATGTGGTAATTTTGGGGGCAATTCCAATGTCCTGGTGCTCCAGGGCCTTCAAAAATGTGATAGGTCGTCATGACATTAGATGTGTAATCTGTCCCTAGAATACCTGACGGTGCTCCCTGCATGTTGGGCCTCTGTATGTGGCTAGGCTGTGAAAAAGTTTCAGACATATGAAATTGCCATGCTCAGGAGTAGCAGAATGTGTTTTGGGGTGTAGTTGCAAGTATGCATATGCCATGTGTGAAAAATAACTTGTTAATATGACAACTTTGTAAAAAAAAAATAATAATAATAATAATCTTCATTTTGCAAAGAATTGTGGGAAAAAAATTACAACTTCAAAGAACTCACCATGCAATGTACTGAATACCTTTGAATGTCTACTTTCCAAAAAGGGTTCATTTGGGGGGTATTTGTACTTTCTCTTACGTTCACTGACAGAGGCAGCCCTTTATTGACATGTGGGGTTATATGCACATCCTGTTAGGAGTTAACTAGGCAATAAAAAGAAAGCAAGCTGGCCCCTCCCAGGGGGCCGTCCTCTCTCTCTCATATAACCCCCCTGCTCTGCTTAGCATATTAGTTTTATTATGCCTAGTGCAAGGAGTTAGACCTGGCTCCCTTATGGGACCTGCGGTTCACTTTTTTGCTACCGCTTTTTTATTTTTTTCATGTATGGGTGACTCGTGTCTGATGAAGACTGCTATTAAGAAGCCGGCTGGGGCATAGAGGATATCTAGAATCCTGCACTTTCCCCCGCGCGACCAACTGATGCGAGCTAGTCCTATGCTGTGGCGGGATCCGCCGCATCGTGCCCGTTACGTGTGGGTGGGCCAGTGGGTAAACTCCACTTGCGTCAGAGAGACTGGGCTGCGCTCATGTCCAGGGATGCTGTTTTGGCCGCCAGCATCCCTCCCCTCTGAGGGGAGAACAGTCTACTACCAGGTGGCTACCCGCTGCGCCCGTGGGATTGGTGAGGGTGGTGCGGAGGGTGGGGGGGTGAATTGCGGCGCCAGTTCCGGTGGAGGGTTTCAGGGCCACGTTTTTAATGGGTCCTGCCTGGGCTCCCCCGCACCGCGTTCCCGCGCTCTCACCTGCCATGCGGCGATCCACCGCCATATTTTGCTAGTGATCGTTCGTTGCCATAGCCACGATCGTTTGTTGCAGTAGCCACGATCGTTCGTTGCTGTAGCCACGGGTGTGCTGTTTGCTTGTGACTGCTTGGCGGCCACTTTGCTGTGGTCGCGGCCTGGTCTTCTTCGTGCTTGGGCCTCCAGCGATCGTTCGGCGGCCATTTTCCTGGTGAGTCCCTGAATCTGATCAGCACAGCGGCATCTTAGCGCAATATAAGTGGCGGGCTGCGCTCCTACTGGGACACGACGCAGTAGGGCAATCAGCAAGTATAGCTGACTCTCCCTGGGGTGTCGGTGGCGGTGGGCACAGTCCTTCTGGGCATTGGTCGCTATGTGGGGTGTTGGTGAGGCTGCACTATGGGGGTGTCTTGGCCTTTAGGTCTAGCAAGGGTTCAGGCGGCACATTGGCGACTGAACCTGTGGGTTCTTCCCCAGAGGGTTCCGTGAAAGAACAGGCTGCGCTGGGACCTGTGGTTCTCCTAGTCCAATTGACTTCATTTTGGGGGAGTTCTTTGCCGGGGGGGTACCGAGCCGTGCCAGGGGGTGACTAAAAGGCGTCCACCCCTCCCCCTCCCTCTTCTGGGAGGAATCTCAACTGGAAAGGGGGCTCAGTGGTCACAGGGACCCCGTGGAGCTCTCAGATGGTGAGCTGGAGCTTTCGGACTACCTACGTTTGTGGGTCCTTTAAGCCAGCGCGGGCCCTAAGGTTTATCCTTATGTCCACTTTTTTGACCAGTTTGTGTATACGAATGGCGGCGGCCGCAGAAATCCTTTTCATTGCCCAAGTGCTTTTCTGTACGGTTATCCCTTTGTGGAGTTTTTTACAGAAGTGGGTGTCCCCCACAGTGGAACCTCCGGTGGCTCGCCTGAATACTTTTTCTTCGGGATCTCTTTAGGATCCGGCCGATAGGCAGACGGAGATGATACCAAGAAATTGTTCTTGTTAGCGGGGACGGCCATGAGACCGGCTTGCCGTCGGCCATGGTGGCGCAGTCGCTTACATATCATGCGACTGAGTTGCACTCTGAACTGGACTTCAGGTACTCCCCGGAGGCTTTGCAGACGGGTTGTACACCTGATACAGGGTCTACGGTACCTGTGTGTCGTAGCCTTAGACCTACTCCCCATGCTGTCGAAGAGGTCTCTTTTTTGCAGTCATTTTTAGACGGTTGCTGTGGATACGCTGTTGGTCGGGTGACCACGTGTCCATAAAGGGGCTCAGGGACCTGCCCTTTCAGGGAGGTCGGCTCTTTGGGGCACAATTGGATGAAATCAGTGAGGATTTCACCAGGGGGGAGAGTACGTTTTCTTCCAGCACCACAACGGCGGGAGTACCGCCATAAGCAGGGCCCTTCCTCTTCGGGCCAGAAGTGTTTTTTTCGTGCGCCCGGTAAAACGGGCAAGGGCTCAGGCCCGGCAAGTCTGCCTTGGGGTTCGGTAAGTGGCCCTGGCGACGCATGCCCCAACAGATGGAGGACAAGTTCTCCTCCACATGAGGAGTTGCCCCCGCCTGACTTTCGGGTGGGGGGCCGACTGCTGAGGTTCGCAGACAGGTGGACTGATCACATTTCAGACCTGTGGGGTTGAGAAGTGGTGTCAGTTGGTAACTGAGATGAGGAAAGTAGAGGCTGTGGGATCTACTGACGCCGGGGAAAGGGGGAAAAGGAGAGATTTTGTCCAATTAAATTTTATCACCGAGAATGAGCCGTACTGATTGATGATTTTGAGGGCTGCTTTGAGGGACGAGGAGGCATTGGAAAGATAAAGAAGGGCATCGTCCGCATATAGGGAGATTTTTTCAGTTAGCGGCGCTATCTCTATCCCCGTAACCTCTTCAGAGGTTCTGAGTAGGATGGCCAGAGGCTCCATCACCAGGGCAAAAAGCCCTGGCGACAGAGGGCATCCCTGCCTGGTGCCCCTGCCCAAGGGGAAGGGCGGCGAGAGCAACCCATTGGTTCTGACCCTGGCTGAGGGGTTAGTGTAAAGTTGCTTAATCCAAGATATGAATTTAGGGCCAAACCCAAATTTTCCTAGCACCTGCCACAGAAACTCCCACTCCACGGAATCAAAGGCCTTTTCCCCGTCTAACAAGGCGACAACACATGAGGATGAAACCATCGCCGCGTGGGAGATATTTGTATAAAGCCTGCGTAAATTAATATCGGTCCCCTTCCCTGGCATAAAGCCCGTTTGATCTCCATGTACCAGGGATAGGATGACCGAGTTGAGCCTAGTTGCCAATACCATCGTTAATATCTTGGCGTCCACGTTCAAGAGCGATATTGGACGGTAGGAGGCACACAAATCGGGGCTCTTGCCAACCTTGGGGACCAGCACTATAACTGCCTCTGACATAGACTGTGGAAGAGAGCCCCCCTCGAGCATCCTAATCAGTAGGAGATGAAGCTGTGGGGCTATCTGCTCTGTGTGCGTTTTCTAAAATTCCACTGGGATTCCGTCGGGCCCTGGTGCTTTACCCGATTGGAGGGAGGCGATAGCCGCACGTACTTCTTTCACGGTTATGGGGCTATCAAGTCTAGATTTGGCTGAATCTGTTAATTGAGGGAACTCAATACCATCCAGGAAGATATGTAGATCCTCAGCCGGGTAGTCTGTCCTGGAGGTATAGAGCGTTTTGTAATATTGAGTAAACAGAGAATTAATTATAAGAGGGTCTGACTGCAGCGTTGCATTACCATCTAGAATACTGCCTATATGGGTAGTATTCGCCGAGTCCCTGGTTAGCCACGCTAGGAGCCTACCAGTCTTTTCCCCTTGTTCAAAAATTCTTTGAGACTGTGAAAGAAGTGCCTTCCTAGTAGCGGCAGCCCTCAACACAGATATTTCCCTGTATAGGGTAAGCATGTTGTTATAGATCACCCCGTCCTTACTAGTTACATATTCCGACTCCAATTTCTGGACCTTCCGTTCCACTTCTGACAAAGCCAGCCCAGTGTTTTTACGCACCTTATTTATTACCCTCTGGTAGTGACCTCTAATACACACTTTGAAAGCCTCCCATATATTTTGGGGAGAGACTACGACCCCCTGATTAAGGGACCAATAGACCCCAATCTCCGCCACCAGGTCTGGGGAGACCCTGTCATCCGTAATCCAATAGTCCGAGAGCCGCCAAAATGCGCCCCCCCGGACCATCTAGTCTAAGGGTAAGCGTGACAGGAGCATGGTCTGAGATTCCCCTAGGGAGAATCTCCATCTCATGTGTCCTGGAGAGCAGGGATGCACTAACTTACATGAGGTCTATTCTGGAGAAAGAGGCATGCTTCACTGAGTGACACGTAAATTGAACTCTAGCAGGATGCCTCCATCTCCACACATCACATAAACCATATGTCTCAGCCCATCTCGACAGCGAGGAATCAACAGCAGGGTCCGGATTAGATTTATCCAAACTAGGGTTAGGTGCCATGTTATAATCTCCTGCTATTATAATTCCCGCCGCGGGATATGAGACCAGTGTAAGCATAATCTTGTCTAGGATGGCCAAACGGGCCGGGGGGGGGGGACATAGACCCCCACCAGTTCGAGCCTGTTGAGCAAGGCGTGCAGAATTACATACCTACCCTCTGGATCTAAATGCAGGTCTAGGAGGGTAAACTGTAATGACTTATGCACCAGGACACTGACCCCCCTGGAATAAGTGGAGAACGTGGAGTGGTAGTAAGAACCCACCCATGGCCTCCGGAGGGCCAGTGCCCTGCTCCCAACCAGGTGCGTCTCCTGGAGGATACAGATCTGAGGGGAATGTCTCTTGAGGTATTCAAAGACCAAGGACCGCTTGATCTTCGAGTTCATCCCTCGCACATTCCAAGACAATAGTTTAAGAGACCCCATCATATAAAGGTGCTAGAAACATTTCTCCCCCAGATCAGCAGCATAGTAAAGCGATAACTACAGGGAACCATGAGCAGACCAGCATGAAATTGACACATAATACAACTGACTCTCGCTATACCACCATCTAGTGGAGAGCTGGAGTCACCATACCCTTTACAGCAGTTAGAAAATTCATTTGGACCTGTATGCAGTAAGTAATGAAGAAAGAAAGTTAAAAAAATCAAAACAATAACTTGGGCCCAGCACACATGGGGAACTATGTACCCCCCCCCCCCACCGCGCACCAACCCCCGAACTTCGGTGTGCTTTATCCCAAAAACAAAGCAGGGCAGCCGCCATTAGGGGTTGTGAGCATCAGCACCCCGGAGCATCCCAGTTCACATGCAGCTGTCCCCCTCATATGCATTAAAACGGATCAACGTTCCCTGCTAAATGTCAGTTCACCTGGAGGTCCCAGGGGCACATTCTTGATCAAAAAGTAAACTGAACTTAGTTGCAAACATCATCTGAACAGGTTCGGGCCTGCCGGCAAAGGTCCTTCGTAGAGTGGAGCTCATCCTGTGAAGGTTGGGCAATCCAGTGCATGGAAACATTAATAGTCAATTCACACAGAGGGGCAGTCATAGCAAAGCAAGGCAATAGACTGGCGGTCCCCGTTAGGAGATCACCAGCAATCCATCCATCCCTGCCCCCTGTAAGCGCCCACCAACACCCCCAGCCCAAGAGACAAAAAATAGCCTACTGCATACTTCAACCTCTGGGCAGGGATTCCACCCAGTTAGAGGCTTCCTCCGGCGATGTAAAAAAACGGACCGTTTCACCATCTTGTACCCTCAGCCATGCAGGGAAGAGCATACTGTACTCTATTTTCCTATTGCGGAGGTTCAATTTCACATAATCAAAGGACCGCCTAGTAAGGGCAGTCTGGCAGGTGTTAATGGCCAACATCAGTGCGTCAAATTGAGACTGTTCACCCAGTCCCAGGCCGCCCTACTCAGTCTGAGAAGCCATGTTGGAGCTAGCGGCGAGAGACGCTCCCACCCGGAGGGGTGCCGGGGATTCCGGCACTGGTTTTTTTTTTTTTTTTTTTTGAGAGGAGCTGGTGCCGTGAGATACCCCAAACCTCCCCCTGGACATACCGCACACCCCGAGGGTATCCCCACCCCAGGAGCCGAGTTTTTGTAGCACAGCTGCAGGGAAGCAAAGCAAAAGACTGAGGGGTAACCAGGAGCTCCTCAGCTACATGTCCGCTCCGGTGGCCATCTTGGACACGCCCCCCCAGCTTTTATATTTCTGAACCTCCTGCCAGAGGGCAGGAGTTCAGAAAGATAGTTTCCAGGGTGGGACGGGTTACTCACTATTTTGCCTGCCCTATTTACACAATGGGACTTGTAAATTTCGTTCAGAGAAGCTAGTCTGCATCCCACAACGTTCTGTGCAGAATGTTATTATTTTCTGAAGTGAAGTTTTTTTTCTGCTAGTGTGCAGTTGGAATGCCAGGCTAAAATGCAGCATGTCAGCACGCTCTCAATAGAGGAGAGATAGAAGAATAGAAGATGTGTTTCCCTAGGCCATTTTTCCTAAGAAGTTTTAGGAAATATAAACGTTGCGGACACGTTCAGTAGTGACCAGGATACATTTTCTGAAATTTTAATACTTAAAAACGGGCACCCGCTCTACCAATTCTCCTCTAATATAGAGTGGAACCATGTTAGTTTTACTGTTCCTAAAATCAATAATTAATTCCTTGGTCTGCCCATTGTTTAGGAACAAATTGTTTACCTCACACCACTCTAATAAATTAGTCACATATTCCCTATAATGCTTCTAATCTCCTCTTGTGATCTAGCCTACTATGGTGGTGTCATCTGCAAATTTGATGACACTATTTGTAGAAAAGCAAGGAGTACAATCACAAGTGTATAGAGAGTAAAGGAGGGGACTCAATACACAACTTTGTGGTACACCCATGCTAACCACACGCTGGGAAGAATTATGCTTACCAAGTTTGATCACCTGTGGGCGTTCTACCAGGAAGTCCTTTATCCAACAGCAAAGGGATGGGGGTAAATTCAGTTTCAGCAGCGGTGGCTGCTTCATAGAGGGCACTAGTGCGCCGCCTCCCCACTGGAGTTTCTAAAAAAAAATAGGCCACCGGTATGTGGCTGTCCCGTTTTTTTTTTGGGTAACTTGCTGTCTTCTGACAGCAATTCCTAAAGGCTATTGGTCGGCCATTAAAGTGAATATATGTGCGCCAGCAAAGTGCACATATATTCACTGATTGGCTCTGGCCTCAGTCACTGTCCTCCAGACAGTGACTGATTGGACAGGCGTGGGGGCGGGACTGGCGGACATGCTGGTGCTAAGTCGGAATGCATGCACGCCTGTGATTCCCGCCGGTCAGCCGTGTGTTCGAGAGCGGCCTGACTCGACTCCTGTCCCCTAGGCCTGAGCCAGGTATGTGCTGCTGTGCTGTGTACTGGCTGGCTGCAATACCTGTGTACTGACAATACATGTGTATGGGCTGGCTGTAATACCTGTGTACTGGCTGGCTGCAATACCTGTGTACTGGCTGGCTGCAATACCTGTGTACTGGCTGGCTGCAATATTTGTGTACTAGCTGGAATACCTGTGTACTGGCTGGCTGCAATAGCTGTGTACTGGCTATCTGCAATAGCTGTGTACTGGCTGGCTGCAATAGCTGTGTACTGGCTGGCTGCAATACCTGTGTACTGGCTGGCTGCAATACCTGTGCACTGACAATACCTGTGTACTGGCTGGCTGCAATTCCTGTGTACTGGCTGGTTGCAATACCTGTGTACTGGCTGCATACTGTATTACTGGCTGCAATATACCCCAGCCGTGATGCTGGGGCTGTATACTGTGTCCTGTGATACTTCGTAAAACCAATCCCTCAAAGCACTTCATTATTATCGGGGTAAGTGCAATCGGCCCATAGTCCTTCAAACTACCCGTTTTTGCTTTTTTGGGCACTGGGGTAATGATAGATTTTAAACAGGTTGGAACCGCAGTCAATGATTGATTAAATATATTAGTAAAGACCTCTGCAAGTTGGTGGGCACAGGCCTTAAAGCGGAATTCCACCCTTTCCTTATGTTTATTAATAGTCAGCAGCTACAAAAAGTGTAGCTGCTGACTTTTAATAAACAGACACTCACCTGTCTCCCAGTCCAGTGATGGAGCCGCACGGAGCCTCGCTCCTCTCCCCCTCCCCTCCGCGGTGCCGGCATTGCTACTGTGGGCACCTGGCCACGGCTTCACGGCCGGGCGCACACTATGCGAGTGGCGCTGCGCTTTGTGATTGGTCCCGAAGTCTTCTAGGACCTGTCCTGTGTCCCAGAAGACTTCGGGAGGGAGGGGGAAGGAGACCGGGGCGGAAGTACTTGAAAAAATTGGGTATCCCCACCCCCCTCCTCCCCAAAAGCTCAGTTTCAGCATCTGGAGCTGGGGAGGAGGACTTAAAGCGGAAGCTCCACTTTTGAGTGGAATGCCGCTTTAACAACCTTCCTTGGGACCCCATCTGGACCCGCTGATTTCCTAACGTTAACAGACTTAAATGCCTGACACACCTCTTGTTCATGTACTACAGGTACAGCATCCTCCCATGTTCGGGTTTGAAAGTTGTAACAAGTCACACAATTAACAAATTGATGGAATCCTTGGAAAGCGGACTTCAAATTCACCTGGTTGAAGTCACCAGCAATCACAAGCACCCCATCAGGATGTACACACTGGAGTTTACCTATCGCTTTTGCCAAACTATCCAGAGTCACAGCAGCTTTCGCATCCGGCCGTATATATATACCGCAAGAATGAATACTGCTGTGAATTCCCTTTGCAAATAAAAGGGTCGACATTTCACAACCAAGAATTCTAAGCCTGCAGAGCAATGAGTGTCCACAATCCTGCTGTCTGAATACCAAGCGTTCAGAACATAGATACAGAGCCCCCCACCCCTTTTCTTCCCCGAATCCAGTGTTCTATCCTGCCGATGAAAAGTCTGTCCAGATAATTGCACAACAGTATCTGGGATGGAATTATGAAGCCATATCTGTAAAGATCATCTCACAGCAGTTTTAAACAAGCTGTGTGTGACAATCTGCAATTGCAGTTAATTTATTTTTAGAGCAAGAGATCTTGCGTTTGTTAGAAGGAGGCTAGACAAGGGAGGCATGTGTGCTTGGTTTCTCAATCTTACCAGCGTTCCCACTCGCTTCTGTTTTCTCTCACATCGTTTCCTTCGCCACTTACCCAGCATAACAATGATTGGCAGCCTCTCAATATACTGGGCTGTGTCCATAGGGATGTCACTTTTTCTGGAGAAGCCAGATTTAGGCAACATACATTTTGGTGTGACCTGATATCCAGCAACCCTGTGCTGCTGTAGGTCATTTTAGCTTCACATTAGCCATATTTCTCTAAAGTACACTGAGAGTTAGTGCATAAAGTAGAAAAGTATTCCTTCCATTCAAATCAAAGTCCAAAAAGCAATTTAGCCTGAAATGACACGGTCTTAGGAAAAATGGTCAGTAGGTGGAGCTGTACAACTATAAGAAGATTGCCAAGACCCTGAAACTGAGCTGCAGCTCGATGGCCAAGACCATACAGCAGTTTAACAGGACAGGTTCCACTCAGAACAGGCCTCGCCATGGTCGACCTAAGAAGTTGAGTACATGTGCTCAGCATAATATCCAGAGGTCACCTTTTGGAAATAGACGTATGAGTGCTGCCAGCATTGCTGCAGATTTTGAAGGGGTGGGGGATCAGCCTGTCAGTGCTCAGACTATACGCCGCACACTGCATCAAATTAGTCTGCATGGCTGTTATCCCAGAAGGAAGCTTCTTTTAAAGATGATGCACAAGAAAGCCTGCAAACAGTTTGCTGAAGGCAAGCAGACTAAGGACATGGATTATTGAAACCATGTCCTGTGGTCTGATGAGACCAAGATAAACGTAATTGGTTCAGATGGTGTCAAGCGTGTGTGGTGGCAACCAGGTGAGGAGTACCGACAAGTGTGTCTTGCCTACAGCCAAGCATGGTGGTGGGAGTGTCATGGTCTGTTGCTGCATGAGTGCTGCCGCTATTGGGGAGCTACAGTCCATTGAGGGAACCATAAATACATTGGTGCTGGGACATACTGAAGCCGAGCATGATCCCCTCCCTTCAGAGACTGGGCTGCAGGGCAGTATTCCAACATAGTGACCCCAAACACACCTCCAAGATGACCACTGCCTTGCTAAAGCAGCTGATGGTAAAGGTGATGGACTGACCAAGCATGTCTCCAGACCTAAACCCTATTGAGCATCTCTGGGGCATCCTCAAACGGAAGGTGGAGGAGCACAAGGTCTCTAACATCCACCAGCTCCATGATTTCGGCATGGAGGAGTGGAAGAGGACTCCAGTGGCAACCTGTGAAACTCTGGTGAACTCCATGCCCAAGAGGGTTAAGGCAGTGCTGGAAAATACTGGTGGCCACACAAAATATTAACACTTTGGGACCAATTTGAACATTTTCATTTAGGGGTGTACTCACTGTGTAGTGAGTTATTATGAGGGGACAGCAAATTTACACTGTAATGCAAGCTGTACATTCACTTTACATTGTAGCAAAGTGTCATTTCTTCAGTTTAGTCACATGGAAAAATATAATAAAATATTTACAAAAATGTGAGGGCTGTACTCACGTTTGTGAGATACTGTGTAAAATATGTGTATGTACATATATATGTGTGTGTGTGTATATAAGTTTACATTCCCTGGCAGAGTTTGATTATTTTGGCCATTTTTTTTAGAGAATATGAATAACACAAAAACTTTTCTTTCACTCATGGCTAGGGTTTGGCTAAAGCCATTTATTATCAATAAACTTTGTTTACTCTTTTTAAATCATAATGACAACAGAAACTACCCAAATGACCCTGATCAAAAGTTTACATATCCTGGTGATTTTGGCCTGATAACATGCACACAAGTTGACACAAAAGGGTTTGAATGGCTATTGAAGGTACCTTCCTCACCTGTGATCCATTTGCTTGTAATTAGTGTGTGTATATAATAGATCAGTGCATTTCTGGACTCCTGACAGACCCTTGCATCTTTCATCCAGTGCTGCGCTGATGTTTCTTGATTCTGAGTCATGGGAAAAGCAAAAGAATTGTCAAAAGATCCAAGGGAAAAGGTTGTTAAACTGTGTAAAACGGGAAAGGGATATAAAAAGATATCCAAGGAATTGAGAATGTCAATCAGCAGTGTTAGAACTCTAATCAAGAAGTGGAATATGATGGGTTCTGTTGAAACCAAACCACGGTCAGTTTGACCAAATGAAATTTCAGCCACAACTGCCAAGAACATTGTTCGGGATGCAAAGAAAAACCCACAATTTACTTCAGGTTAAATACAGGACTCTGAACACATGTGGTGTGGCTGTTTCAAGATGCACAATAAGGAGCACTTTAAGAAAGATGGGCTGCATTGTCGAGTCGCCAGAAGAAAGCCATTACTATGCAAATCCCAAGAAGTATCCCGCTTACAATATGCCAAACAGCACAGAGACAAGCCTCAAATCTTCTGGTACAAAGTCATTTTGAGTGATGAGACCAATATTGAGCTTTTTAGCCACAACCATAAACGCTATATAAGGAGATGAGTCAGCAAGGCCTGTGAAACATGGAGATGGATCGCTGATGTTTTGGGGATGTGTGAGCTACAAAGGCACAGGAAATTTGGTCAAAATTGATGGCAAGCTGAATGCAGTATGTTATCAAAAAATACTGGAGGAACATTTGCATTCATCAGCCAGGAAGCTGCGCATGGGATGTACTTGGACATTCCAACATGACTATGATCTAAAACACAAGGCCAAGTCGACCTGTCGTTGGCTACAGCAGAATAAAGTGAAGTTTCTGGAGTGGCCATCTCAGTCTTCTGACCTCAATATCATTGAGCCACTCTGGGGAGATTTCAAACGTGCAGTTCATGCAAGAAAATTTCCAGGAACTGGAGGCTTTTTGCCAAGAGGAATGGGCAGCTTTACCATCTGAGAAGATAAAGAGCCTCATCTACAAATACCACAAAAGACGTCATTGATGTTAAAGGGGACAATGCATGGTATTAAAAACTGGGGTGTGTAAACTTTTGATCAGGGTCATTTGTGTTGTTTCTGTTGTCATTATGATTTTAAAAGAGTAAACACAGTTGAATCATAATAAATGGCTTCAGCCAAGCACTAACCATGAGTGAAAGAAAAGCTTTTGTGTTATCGTTCATATTCTCTGAAAAATGGCCAAGAAATCATAAAGAAACTGCCAGGGTATGTAAACTTATGAGCACAACTATATATATATATATATATATATATATATATATATATATATATATATAAAACCAATAAATAAAATAATTTAATTTAATATGTCTATATATTTGCTCATGTGATATTACCACCATCATTTTTGCACCTTTGATTTGTTGATGTTTGTTCATTGTGTGCTTTTGTATTTTATGAGCCATCATGAAGCATTCATTACCTCACAAACTGCAGTGTAATCCTTCCAGTTGATATTTGCTGTTTTATTTGTCCTGGTTACAACTAAAGTTGAGGATATATGGGAGAAATGGATAACATGACTTTGTACATGCTGTTAACAGCTGGACCTGCACTCACACATTAAAAGGAAATTCCTCAGGTGTAATAATATAGAATCCGCTGACCCTTCTTCTGTTAATTCAATTCTGTTAAAAAGTAAATGCAAAATGTAGGGTCAAAACATTCAAGTTTTATGTTGGTCAAATGTATATTTCATTAATTGTTTGATGTCATAGGAAACGTGGGTTGTAAACATTATAATTGGCATTAATTGATATTATCAATACCTGCTAGGGTCTGGGGCATTTCACAGGAAAATCTGAGTATTATTTAACAACAATACAGCAAGTCTTAGTCATCCAGTCACCTTCTTTACATTTTGTGCCGGCCATAGACTGAGTGAATTTCTTTCCTGCAACCAAGGGATGCAGGAAAGAAAATGGCTCTATTCCCCCTTAAACACAGTTATTTGGGGGGGGGGCGCTTCGGCAGAACTGTGATTATTGCTTGCGGCTATAACAGCAATAATTGCATGTAATAGCCGACAGGCTAGTTACATAGTCTGGTTGAAAAAAGACACAAGTCCATCTAGTTCAACCAATAAAAGGGAAAAAAAAAAATCATACAATCCTATACCCATAGTTGATCCAGGGGAAGGCAAAAAACCCCAGCAAAGCATGAACCAATTAGCTCCATCAGGGGAAAAAAATCCTTCCTGATCCGAGAGGCAATCTGATATTCTCTGCATCAACTTTACCTTTTAAATGGTTGTATCCAAGTTGATCGATCAACTTGGGTACATTCAGGATGCCCATATATGGTTCCTGCTGAACCGGGTGAGATTTAAACTATCTATGGCTGGCTTTAGTAAATGAAAAAAAATGTAACCCAAGGGAATGATTTAAAACAGACGTCTGTTTTTTTTTTTTTTTTTTAAGAATCATACTTACCTAGATGGATGCAGCATCTGTTCAATGCTGGACACCGCAGATCACTCAGTTCTCACAGCTCCCTGGGCAGAGAGCTGCTGACTGTCATTCTGTACTTCTCCTTTGCTAAACAAAAAGAGAATGATGGAGGAGATGGCCTAGGGTATAAAGTATATGGATGTGTGTACATATATGGAAGACCGGATGCATATACAGTATAGTTGGCTACATTCTGGGTGTGTGGGGTGTCTGTATCCTTGCTTTTTGAAAAGGACATGGTATTATTTTGTATATTCTGGACATGTCATCTGTTTTTGGGATCAAATAAATGCTATGCTCTCTGGAAGAATTTGCTTAAAAGATTGCATTCTACACTCACTTCTTGTTTCCAACATAATTGGATTAATATGTATTAATAAATTACAAAGAGGATATGATCAAGCGCAGTGTGAACCGTGGACTAGGGATCAGATGGAGTGGTTATGCTGTGAGCATGTGATGGGAGGCATGTAGGTGGGGGTAATCACAGATAACCAATGATGGAGCTGAATGTCATTCATGAAAGTTCATTAAAAACATAAAAAATCATAAAAGTCATAAAATTGTCTATGCACAAAGATCCTGGGTGCTCTTGTGGGAGACTGTCCTGCCAAGGGCTGCAAATGTGGGAAGCAAACCAAACTTCTGTGTGAAAGGAAACAAGAAAAAAACAAATGCGCCTCTAAGAGTGACAGTAAAAACAAGGATTTTATTACATAACAAGTAACTACTCACAGAAGTAGTAGGGTGCTGCACTTTGCAGTGTCAGCCACTGCTGGCTTCTTTGCGGAAGTCCTGTGGTGGTCCTGCTGGGCTGGGGTGGTGGGGAGTGCGGGTTCAGCTGTACTGGGGGAGGAGGGTCCTTCGGTGAGTCCGGGGAAAACCTTCTCTAGGAGACAGTGGTCCGCAGCAATCCGATCCGACCGGCAAGGCCGAGAGGTAAGACTCACGGCCTGAAGAAGGGGTAGAGCCCCGTAAACGCGTCGCCGTTGCTGTGGTTACCTCTCCTGCACGCACTGGCACCGGTCGGATCGGATTGCTGCGGACCACTGTCTCCTAGAGAAGGTTTTCCCCGGGACTCACCGAAGGACCCTCCTCTCCCAGTACAGCTGAACCCGCACTCCCCACCACCCCAGCCCAGCAGGACCACCACAGGACTTCCGCAAAGAAGCCAGCAGTGGCTGACACTGCAAAGTGCAGCACCCTACTACTTCTGTGAGTAGTTACTTGTTATTTAATAAAATCCTTGTTTTTACGGTCACTCTTAGAGGCGCATTTGTTTTTTTCTTGATTAATAAATTACAACTCAGTTTGATAAAAAACTCCCAACAGAATACTAAATGTAGAAAAAAATTATCAGACATTTAATCCCCACTAAGAAATGCTTGGGATATTTCTGGGCTGTCAAGGACTCCTTTCTTATTGCACAATTGGTGAGAGAGCTCTGTAAAAGGACTAGTGACTGGACAGGTAGCAGAATTCCAGGATGCATCTAACTAATCTTAAAACTGCTCCCACCCACCGTCTAACACCCTGTGTAAGAAAGATGCCTATATTTCCCTATTTTATACCGGTCCAGTCTAGTCACGTGTTCGGCTCCCCTCTAGCAGCAGCTTTAGGGGAGAGGAGGGACTTCCAACGACAGATGGTCCATAGTAAGTCTACGAGTGATGTCATTACTGAGGCATTCCAGCCATTGTCTCCTTTCCCCTGTTGCTGGCACTGACTGACGTAGGGGTGATTACGTGACCAGAGCAGCCTGAGAATAGGCAAGTACTGTATATACTTCTTTTTTACTCCAAGTAGTTAGTACAGGTGTTAGAAGCAGGTGTGGGCAGTTTCAAGATTAGCTGGATGGGTGTGGCCACATCGGGCATGTGAGATGTCTAGTCTCAAGGAGCTCCCGTGTAGAATCCCATTAGAGATCCTTTCCCCATTCAGCTTTATAACCAGTACCATCCTCTTCCTCGTGCTGCCAGGATCACAGAGGTGCCTTCTGAGTCCCTATCCGACGCCACCATTACCCACAAGGAAGGAAGAAGCTGCGGGCCCTGACACCCAGCATGGCTCGGCTGCAGCTCGGCCACAAAGGACACCCGGTGACTCCAGATAAATAAGCCGGATCCTGTGGACCATCATATAGTATGGTCAAATGCGCATGTTAAATCCCTTTTGAATAGCAAGACTCCAAACACCAGGTACGTATCCAGTCAGGGTTGATCCACCTGCTGTCTACTCTTCTGCAACAACCAGATACAGTTAAGGATCTCCTGGGAGGTATAACTGAAAAAGTAGCCCTCCTTAAACAAGATCTGCAAAAAATCCACAAGAGAAACACTGCTGCTGAAAGTTGCCTAAGTGACCTTGAAGATAAGCTTCCACCTCTAATTGCTTAATTGAATCTCTCTCCATAGCCCACATGGCACATGAGAATAAGGATAAAGGAGATGACATAGAAACATTTACGATAATTGCAATAATGTTTGCATAGTGGGGCTCCCGGAGGAGGTAGAAGGGGTGGACCCCACTGAATTAATTGAAAATTAGCTATTGGAAACTTCTGGCAAGGAAGCTTTTATGTCTTTATACTGGAGAGGGCACACCGAGTGCCCACTAGAGCCTTACCAGATAACTCCCCTAGGCAGGTGCTTGCCCGTCCTCTCCACTACCATGACCGAGAGAAGGTGCTACGCCTGGTAAGAGAAAGGCCTAACATTCAATATAATGGCTGTAACCCATTATAGGGTTACAAGAAATCTTACTGGGGAATCCTTGTGTTGTTTGAGATACTTATGGGTAGGCCATGCGTACAACTCCACTCACACATCCTTTTCCAGGGGTGTGAGTGTCTTGGTGCACAGGGCCCTAGATTTTCAAGAACTTCACTCTACAGTGGACATTAAGGCTGGGTTCACACCATTGCGAATTGGATGCAGGTTCCCTGCATCCAATTCGCAAAAACAGGAGATTTTGACCGGCTCTCTATGGAGACGGTTCACATATCTCCTCAGCAGGCCAGTGTGCGTCTTTTGGTCCATTTCATGTCTAAATTCAGCCCAACATTCAGGCTGAAAACTGATCTGAAACGGTGACCCAGGCCACACCGGACCACTGCCGTGAGCAGCACGTGGTTCATATGCGAACCCAGCCTTAAGGTCACTATGTATTCTTATATTGTAGGTTGTTTACTATTCAAAGTATAATTGCAATGCTGTATATTCCTCCTCCATTCTCCTCAGTGGTTCTACGGGAGCTAGTGTCCTTTACTATTACCAATCCGATATTCCTTAATAAACTGTATTATGGTGGATTTTAACAGAGTTTTGAGCCCTGGGTTAGACAGTCGGGGGGGGGGGGGGGGGGGGGGGGGGGGGGGGGGGGGGGGGGGGGGGGGGGGGGGGGGGGGGGGGGGGGGGG
>BLSH010502848.1:558758-590232 GCA_018402905.1 Glandirana rugosa
GTTTGTGATTGGTACTCACTTTCTTTACAAAAACACAACAGTAAGTATAAGAGACTTTTTACCGGTTCTTTAGTATTTAAGACGGTCCCGTACATTTGAATACTCGTGTTGACATATATATTTCGTGAAGTTTTAGTGTAAAGTCAAATCGTTATGACTTTGAGATGTCACGGAACGCTTTCATAAGCCCGGGGAACTTGAAACGCTGGAAAACGGTCCGAAGTTTGTATTTCTATATTTTGACATTAAAAAAACACTTCTTAGTTGTTGTTCTCCCTGTGTTAGTACTTCACCTTGTTTTAAATAACCTATAAAGTTTGAAAAAATTGCTACAAAATATTAACTTAAGGGGGCTGAATAATTTTGCACGCCCAATTTTTCAGTTTTTTATTTGTTAAAAAAGTTTGAAATATCCAATAAATTTTGTTCCACTTCATGATTGTGTCCCTCTTGTTGTTGATTCTTCACAAAAAAATTACAGTTTTATATCTTTATGTTTGAAGCCTGGCAAAAGGTCGCAAAGTTCAAGGGGCCCGAATACTTTCGCAAGGCACTGTAGAGTTTCAGTATTGCTAAACTGAAATGTGATTTTGAAGTGCTTTATATATACAGTTGTGCTCATAAGTTTACATGCCCTGGCAGAATTTATGATTTCTTGGCCATTTTTCAGAGAATATGAATGACAACACAAAAACATTTCTTTCACTCATGGTTAGTGTTTGGCTGAAGTCATGTATTATCAGTCAACTGTGTTTACTCTTTTTAAATCATAATGACAACAGAAACTACTCAAATGACCCTGATCAAAAGTTTACATGCCCCAGTTCTTAATACAGTGTATTGCCCCCTTTAACATCAATGACAGCTTGAAGTATTTTGTGATAATTGTAGATGAGGCTCTTTATCTTCTCAGATGGTAAAGCTGCCCATTCCTCTTGGCAAAAAGCCTCCAGTTCCTGGAAATTTTCTTGCATGAACTGCAAGTTTGAAATCTCCCCAGAGTGGCTCAATGATATTGAGGTCAGAAGACTGAGATGGCCACTCCAGAAACTTCACTTTATTCTGCAGTAGCCAATGCCAGGTCGACTTGGCCTTGTGTTTTGGATCATTGTCATGTTGGAATGTCAAAGTACGTCCCATGCGCAGCTTCCTGGTTGATGAATGCAAATGTCCCTCCAGTATTTTATGATAACATACTGCATTCATCTTGCCATCAATTTTGACCAAATTTCCTGTGCCTTTGTAGCTCACACATCCCCAAAACCTCAGCGATCGCAAGCCTTGTTGACCCCTCTCCAAATGTAGCGTTTATGGTTGTGGCCAAAAAGCTCAATTTTGGTCTCATTACTCCAAATGACTTTGTGCCAGAAGGTTTGAGGCTTGTGTTTGTACTGTTTGGCGTATTGTAAGTGGGATACTTTGTGGCATTTGTGTAGTAATTGCTTTCTTGTGATGATTTTAAGGTGAATAATTCAACACCAAGTTCACTATATGGACCACTTATGTATTTATACATGTTGATCATATCCTCCCTTAAACTTCTCTTCTCAAGAAAGAATACATTCAGTTCCTCTAATATTTCCTCATACTGTAGCTGGGCTCCTCCATGCCTCTTATCAGTTTGGTTGCTCTGCTCTGCACTTTCTCCAGTTTACCATTATCCTTTTTGTGAATTGGTGCCCAAACCTGAACTGCCTATTCCAGATGATGTCTTACTAATTATTTGTACTGGTGTAAAATTATATACATCTCTCTCTAGAGTCTATACCTCTCCTTATACAAGAAAGGACTTTGTTCACTTTGGAAACTGCAGCTTGGCATTGCCTGCTATTATTAAGCTTATGATCTACCAAAAAACCCAGATCTTTCCCCATCACAATCGAATGTGAGCATTTGCCCACTCTAGTCGGTTATGATGACGAACTGCAGTCAGGTCGAGACCCCGATGAGGACAACAAGCATGCAGATGAGCTTCCCTGAGATGGTTTCTGGCAGATTGTGCATAAATTCTTTGGTTATGCAAACCGATTGTTGCAGCAGCTGTCTGGGTGGCTGGTCTCAGACGATCTTGGAGGTGAAGATGCTGGATGTGGAGGTACTGGGCTGGTGTGGTTACACTTGGTCTGCGGTTGTGAGGCCTGTTGGATGTACTGCCAAATTCCCTTAAACGCCTTTGGAGACGGCTTATGGTAGAGAAATGAATATTCAATTCAAGGGTAACAGCTCTGGTGGACATTCCTGCAGTCAGCATGCCCACCGCATTACCGATACCGATCGAGGTAAAGAGATTCCGTCAGAAGCTCTTTACCACGTGATCAGCTGTGACCAATCATGGCTCATCACAGTGTAAACAGGAAGAGCCTTTTATCGGCATTTCCTCTACTTGCGTCTGCAGACGCGGGTAGAGGAGAGCCGATCGGCGGCTCTCCTGACAGGGGGTCTGTGCTGAATGTTTATCAGGGAGCCCATCCTAGACCACCAGATAAGGGGCACAATGCCCAATATGGATGGCACTCAGTGCCTATTTCAGATGCCACCCAGAACAACAGAGAATGCCCACCTTACAGGTCAATTTGTAATTGTCTTCTATCAGTGCCCACCAGGGCCACCTATCAGTGCCACCTATGAGTGCCCATGAGTGCTGCTTATCAGTGCTGCGTATCAGTGCCTGTCAATTCTGCTTATCAGTGCCCATCAGTGCTGCATATAAGTGCCTCATCATCAGTGCCACCTCATCAGTGCCAATCGGTACTGCCTCATCAGTGCCCATCAATGTCCATCAGTGATGGAGAAAATATACTTATTTACAAAGTTTTGTGACAAACAAAATTTTTTTATTTTTCAAAATTTTCGGTCTTTTTTTATTTGTAGCGCAAATAGTAAATATCGCAGATGTGATCAAATACCACCAAAATCTATTTGTGGGAACAAATTGCTAAATGTTTTGTTTGGGTACAACGTCGCATGACCACGCAATTGTCATTCAAATTGCGACAGCGCTAAAAGCTGAAAATTGGTCTGGGCAGCAACGGGGGTAAGTGACTGGTATTGAAGTGGTTAAAGAGTCCCTAAAAATTAGAAACAATAGTTTTGAAATGACAGAGCACAATTCTTTTAGGATCCGTGGGTGTATGCCATCTGGTCCAGGTGTTTTTATCCATATTTGTTTTGTCAAAATATTTTATTTATATATCTTCTTTATGGATATGAGCTCCCCTATGCTTTTTTTTGTATACACAGAACTAATGAAGGTATTTAATAAATTTGCCTTCTCTTTGTCCACAGTCACCCACTCTAGATTATTTTATAAAGGGCCTACATGCTCAGACCTGACTTTTTTACTATTAATATGTTTGAAGAATTTTTTTGGGTTTGTCCTACTATCTTTTGCAATCTGTCGTTCGTTTTGAATCTTTGCATCCTTGATTTCCTTTTTTCATATTCTGTAACATTCTTTGTAACATTTATACGATGGTGTTCTTTCATTTTTAGATTTTTTAAAAGCTCTTTTCACATTATTTATACTTTTTTTTAAACTTTGGCTGTGAGCCACATAGGTTTTATTTTTAGCCTTTTAAACTTCTTGCCCATGGGAATATACTTTGCAATGAGCTCGCATAAAGTGTTTTTGAAGAACTCCCATTTCTGTTCTGTGTTCATGGATGTCAATATTCCCCCCCAGTCCTTGGGGTCAATTCACTAACGTTTACTGCATGTAATAAGGGTATCATGTTACTTATTTGCATAAATTATTGCATGCTGTAAATTAAGTACAATTTACATAAAAAAAACGATTTTGCGGTTAATAACGAACAAAAAAAAACAATTTTCTGTAAATATTACAAAAAATTGTGCGGTAATCGGTTAATTCCAATTCACAAGCTAAACCGGAACTAAAAAAAGGCACTGTATTTAACACCTCCCTTTTTCTGGCGGTAACCAGTGTGGTATATCCTGTTGAGTGAAATGTTTTGCAGAGAGCGAGTTGCTGGTTATTTGTCCCCAATGGAGCCATTTGAGAGTAACCTTTTTCCAGTTCAACCTGCTAAGGAGGCATCAGAAGAGGAGGGTTGTGCTGATGGCTCTTCGTCAGTTTTCTCAGAGGACCCTGCTGGATGACTTCAGTGAGCGTGAGGTGCTGAGTAAGTTCCAACTAATAAAGGATCTGATCCTCATGCTCTAAGTGAGGGTACGGATTTATCTGGAGACCACCACCCAGAGGAGTCATGTGATCCTGGGCATGACCAAATTGCTAGCCGTGCTGCACTTCCTGGGAAAGGAGTCCTACCAAATGGTGGCTGGCAGTGCAGTTGGCATTTCACAGGCGTCTTTCACGGGTCCTTAGAAGACTGTTGTAAGGATTTTGTGAGATTGTACCCACCTTCATCTATATGCGTGCATCTCTCCAGGAGTGGGACAATATCAAAAGGGGGCTTCTATGGCATGGCTTCGATCTCCAATGTAATGGATGCTAAAAATTGCACCCATGTTTCCCTCTTTCCCCCAAGCAAGAAGGAGCATATTTACCAGTATCGAAAGGGCTACCACTCCATGAATATACAGCCAGATGCACATCAGGGATGTGGTGACTGGATTCCCGGAGTAAGTCCATGACGCTAATATTCTTCGACAGTCGCAGCTGTTTGAGACGTTTGAAAAGGGCTCATTTTTTAATGGCTGGCTACTCGGTAAGTAGGGGAAAATCCTCATACTGTATGTTTTCTTGCATGCTTGTTTGTTTATATACCTGTAAGATCATTTCATGGCTCTTACCTGTGATTTCTCAGTAATGTGCCCCCTCTTTCCAATGCATGTCTCATCTCTGCAAGCTCTTACCTGTGACTGCTCAGGAATGTGCACCTCTTTCCAATGTTTTCTCTCCTATGCTATTGTTTTGACAAACTTAAATGAAACTTTAATTTTTTTGTTTAACACTTAGGTGATTCCGGATATTCATGTCTCCCCTGGCTTTTCATTCCTGTCACCTACTGTATGTCTTGAGCCCAGGCACATTACATCCAAGCCCAATCCAGGATCCAGATTGTTATAGAGCGGACCTTTGGTGTCCTGAAAAGTCGGTTCCACTGTATCTCCTTATTGGGTGGATTCCTGAATTATGCGCAAGTGGGGGACATGTTCCTTGCCTGCTGAGTCCTCCACAATATCACCCGGCATGCAGGACTGCTGGAGGGTATAGATTTGGAGATGATGGAGGATGAGGAGAACATTTCTGTGGCGGACATCTCAGCAAATCCTTGTGGGAATGCCTGTCGGCAGCAGCTGATCGATCAGTACTTTGCCTGGTGAGTTACAATTTAAATATGACATGTCTTTCAAAGTGTGATTTTTCCAATGTGCACCTTTTCATTGGATGCACATGGGCACATGCCCTTCTGTATTTTATGGGGTGTGGTGAGGTGGGGTGTTGCTAGGTGATTATTAGAACCCTGACTCTACTTATGTGATGCCAACACCAATATATATATATATATATATATATATATATATATATATGTGTGTATATATACACAACATATTTAATAGAAAAGTACACTTAAAATAAATTCAAGACAATAAAAAGGTCAAATTATTTTATTATTTTTCAGCAAAATTTCACCAGTACGACATGTAAGAGAAATAACACCAAAACAAATACGGCACATGTGGACTTTACATAGCAGTAGTACCATGATATGCATAAATAAAGAACAATTAACATGTAACATTCAAAAAGGGGTACTCTATTACCCCCGGCCACACAAATGGGCGATATTCTTTCCCGGTAAACCCACACAAATGGGCATTATAACATACACCCACACAAATGGGCACTAGTCAGTTTTTAATACATGTTTCTCACAAATATAACAAAAATGGGACAGAAGACCCTGATTCCACCAACAGAAGACCATGATTCTACCTGCAGAGGACCCACAGAGAGCCCACATTAACCCACAAGGGGCCTAATTCCACCCACAGAGGGCCTACTTCAACCCACAGATGATCCACATGAAGGGGACCCACAGAGAGGTGTGCCTAATTAAACCCACGGAAGACCCACAGAGAGGGGCCTAATTGCACCCACAGAATGGGGTGCAATACCTCTCTGAGGGGGCCAAATTCAACCCACAAAGGACCCACAGACAGTGGTCACTATTCCACCAATAGTGGACACATCATTATTTTTTTATTAAATCAAAAATGCATAACAGTATTCATAAATTTATAAATTCAAACTTTGGCTGAAATTGAACACAGACTTAAAAAAAAATATATGTTTAGTGCTAAAGTAATTGTTCTTTACAAAATTGCAACAATGGAGTATGTCAACCTTGACAGTTACTCTAGCTAGAAGTGACCTCTTAAAGTGGCCACTGTAATACTTTTGGTTATATACTGCATTACAACTATGGATGGGCCGAACGGACCCCTGTTCGGTTCGCACCAGAACTTTCGAACCCCGCAAAAGTTTGGACCTGAATAACAAACCCTATTAACGTTAATGGGACCCGAACTTCAAAAGTGCCCATTTTGAAGGCTTATATGCAAGTAATTGTGCATACAATGGTTATAGGGGTCCGGGTCCTGCCCTGGGCGACATGTATCAATGAGAAAAAAAGTTTTTGAAAAACATCATTTTTAAATGAGCAGTGGTTTTTGGATTTTTAAAGTGAAAGCATAAAAGTAAAAAAAATCCTTCATATATAGTGCCTGGGGGGTCCCTTTAGTCTACCTGTAAAGTGGCAGATCTGTACCATGTCTAGAATCTGCTGCAGCAATAATTGCAGTTATAAAGCCAAAAAAAGTTACATTTTCCCTGCAAGCTGCTTTTATTTTGCTCATCAACAGCTGGGGAGCCAGTGTGTATAAGGAGGCCACAATGTAGTGCACTGGGAACAAGATTAGAGATTTTTGGATAAATTCTGGTGTTACTTTGACTTTGGATATTAGTAACGTGTGCGTAAAAATTGGGCTTTGGGTGGCGGTGGTGCCTTTCCACCATTACCCTATAGAGGTGCTCTTGATGGAGGCCAAAAGAATTGCCATGATATGCACCTGTCAAGCAGGTGCTGAAAAAATGGTATTTGAGTGTTAATTGTGTCCATTAAACCTATACCAAAAACATTGTTCCACAATTATTGAACACCCACAAAGCTAGGCAGCCTCGAAGAAGGAGGAAATTGGAGTGGGAGCTACGGCGCTAGTGTGTTGGAATAGGTAAAAAAAAATATTATGTATGGTGAATGGAGGAAGCTCCTCAAAAAAGATTAGTTCCTGGTAACTTAATGACAACTGTAGAGGGAGAGGAGGGTAAGAGGGCATCAGCCTGGTCCATCCTCAAAGATCTGCAGAGATTCCACATCCCAAAAAAACTGAATCGGTGACTTTGGCATCAGGGGCTTCATCGCTGGTAATCCATGACTGATTCATTTTTATGAAAGTCAAACGGTTCACGGAGTCTGTGGACAGATGTGTTCTATGATCAGTCACAAAACCTCCTGTAGCACTGAATGCGTGTTCTGAAAGCACACTGGATGCAGGGCAGCCCAACCACTCAATAGCATACTGGGCAAGTTCTGGCCAGTGGTCTATTCTCATGACCCAGTAAGAAAGTGGATCGTCAGCTGGAAATCTCTCCATCTCTGTTTTGGCTCCAAGATAATCATCCACCATGTGATGCAGACACGGCCGATGGGATGTGGAAGTTGACAGGCCTGGGCTGCAAGGACTAAAAAAATTATGAAATGCCGCACTGAGGCGGACCCCTTCTCCAATACTCCTCTCTTGACCAACAGAAGACTCAGAAGAACGTTTTCCACGTCACTGTAACCTACTGGAGTTGGAAAAAAGTTCAATAAAATGCTCTTTAATGTGTCCTCAAGTGATTTTATCTTCTGCTCTCTCTCTCTTTGGGGACGGGATGAGTTCCAAGACCTTCCCCTTATAATGGTGGTCTAGGAGTGTTGCAAACCAGTAATGGTCATTCTCCTTTATGCCACTTATTCTTGGGTCCTTTCGCAGGCTTTGAAGCATGAGGTTGCCCATGTGTCTCAAATTTGCCGAGGCTTGAGAAGCAGACTCCTCGGGGTCACTCAGGATGACAGCATCTGGAACTTCCTCCTCCCAGCCACGTACTACACCCAAGGGTCCTGGGGTTGAAAAGCCATTGCTTACAGATTGAGGCATGTCTTCTTCTTCGAAGCCTGTAATCGTGCCAGAATCCTCCTCCTCCCCTCCCTCCTCCTGTGTGTTCTGTGACATAGGAATGATGACGTCTGGATGAAGTGGGCCTTGAGCAGAAAGGAAGTCCTCCTCTTTCTCCTGCTGCTCTGCCTCCAGTGTGCTGTCCATAATGCCATGCAGAGTCTGCTCCAGCAGGAACATAACAGGGATTGTGTCACTGTTGCATGCACTGTCACGGCTCACCATCCTTATGGCCTCCTCAAATGGTGACAGTACAGTGCATGCATCTTTAATGATCAGCCATTGGCGTGGGGAAAAAAATCCAGGAGGTTTGAGCCATTATCGCACACCACCATTCCCTGTCTAAGGGCGGACAGGGGGTTTGAGCCATTATCGCACACCACCATTCCTGGCTCCGACCGGCGTGGTGTGAACCACCTCTGGGCCCGTCCCTGCAGAGCTGCCAGAATCTCTCGTCCGGTGTGGTTCCTGTCCCCTAGACACACCACCTGAAGCACTGCATGGAACCTTTTAGCCTGGCTCATGGAATAGCCCTACGAATGCTTAGGGCGTAGCTGATGTTCATAGGACAATTCTATAGAGGAGGGCATGGAGGTGGCGGAGGAGGAGGAGGGGGTAGAGCTCACAGGTCTGGCATCATCACCGCCAGCTGTATGGAAACGTGAGGGCACAACAAGCTGCAGCACCGAGCTCTTTCCTGCATCCCTTTGAGTTGCAAGCAGCGTTACCCAGTGTGCTGTGAACAAAATATATCCTCCCTGCCCATGCTTGCTGGACCACGTGTCAGCAGTAAGGATTTTATGGCTGACTGCCTTGCCCAACGATGCCAGAACATTTCCCTCTACGTGATGGTAGAGAGATGTATCCACCTTACGTGAAAAGTAGTAGCGACTGGGAACCTGCCATTGTGGTACAGCACATTGTGCGAATTGACAGAAGGGGGCAGAATCCACCAGGCTGAAAGGCAAAATTGGAGAGCCAACAGCTTTGACAAGCTTGCATTCAGACGCTGGGCATGTGGGTGGCAGGGACTGTATTTTTTTTTTTTCGCTGCAGCAGATGGAGCAGAGAAATTTGCCGGCTACAGTGTACAGCTGGTGGTGTGCTGCTGGCAGACGTGCTGCTAGGACCTAGGACACCCTGTGCTATACCATCATCCTTGTCAGTGGAGGCTGCTGAGAGGTAATGACTCTATATAGTAAGGGCAGACTGAAATGGGTAAGGAGGAGGGACAGATTTGTGCCTCTTTTGTGTGGTTTTTAGGTGCTCTTGCCAACGGGCTGAGTGGTTGGACGTTAAATGCCTTGTTAAGCATGTGGTACCCAAATGGCTGGTGTTTTTGCCACGTTTGATGTGCTTCAGACACAGTTTGCGGATAGCAACAGTGCGATCTGCTGCAGATGTGCTGAAAAAGGTCCAGAAAGCTGAGCTTTGGGGAGTGTGCTGGGAGAGAACAGCTGCAGAATATGATGGAATAAGGTGTCTGCTCTCTACTCTTTCTAGATGTCAGCCTCCTTGGGGTTGGGCCGCCTCACCTTCAGTTTCCTCCTCTGCTGCTCTATTAGGCACCCAAGTCGCAACAGTGACCTCATCATCATTAGCACTGGAGACAACTTGGCAATACGCTGCGGCTGGGGGAACATCAATGCCAATTTGTCTACCAGCGTTTTCCCCTCTCTCATGTTTCTGTCATCCTCAACCTCAGAACCAACATCTGAATCCAGTAATGGCTGGGCATCATCAAGGAGCAAGTGGCTGACGCTGTGGTCAAATAACTCAGCTAACTCCTCCTCCATAGCTGATGTTGGCGCTATGGCAGGAATAGATGTGGACAAGGAGGCAGACTTAACCACTCTGGCAACTGCAGGGGACTGCACACTTGTCTCTGCTTGTGTGACTGAGGATGAGGAAGGTTTAGTAAGCCAGTCCACCACCTCCTATGCATGCTCTGGCTGGACAGCATGGGCAAACTCCCTAAACAGAGGAAATGATGCCCTGCCTGAGGACTGACCACCACGTCTACCTTTTGCCTGTGGACACATTTGATGCTGGTCCCCTTACAGTGCCAAGGGAATGTCTGCCTCTCCTTCTTGTCCTCCCAGACATTATTGGGAGGGAGGGGGCGGTGCTTATTAGCCAATGTTAAGAAGAAGTGGAAATCTGTATGCAGATGCACTTTAATCAATGTAAAGTGGTGTTTGGTGCACTTTGAGTACTCACACTACACAGATACACTATAATATACTACAATATAATGCGCCAAACGTACAGTGACGCACAAAACTATATGGCGTTAAATGGGCAGTAACGCACACAGAAGTAAATGGCATTAAAGCGCAGTTCCACCCTGTTAAAAATCAGCAGCTACCAAAAGGGTAGCTGCTGACTTTTAACAATCGGCCACTCACCTATCCCTCGTTCCAGCGATGCGGTCGCCCTAGGGCTCGCTCGTCTCCCCCTCCCCTCGTCAGCGCCGGCACCACAAGTGTGGGCACCCGGCTTTGGCTTCAAAGCCGGGAGCTCACTGCACATGCACGAGTCACGCTGCGGCTTGTGAATGGCTCGGCTTATCTTCTGGGACCGATGAAGTGTCCCAGAAGATCGCCGAGAGGGAGGGGGGAAGGTGAACTTCCTTCCGGCTCCTCGGCGTCAGGAGAGGAAGTGGACCAGGGATCCTGTGAAAACAGGGTCCACGGTTCCCCCCCAAAACAATGACATGCCAATTATGGCATGTCAGGGGGTCACCTCCTCTTAAAGGGGAAGTTCCACTTTTGTGTAAACTGGCAGTAACCCACTTAGAACTATATGGCATTAAACTGGCAGTAACGCACACAGAAGTAAATAGCATTAATCTTGCAGTAACGCAATCAAATAGACGGTGTTCAACCGTCACTACACTGACGTTATCTGAACTGTCCCTACTCTGGCTATACACTAATGTAAAGATTACTGACATGGTCTCACTACACTACACTGAAACTGTCAGAGCTGTCACTACTCTAGCTATACACTAATGCAGCCTTTCTCAACCTTTTCAATGCCGAGGAACCCTTGAAATAATTCTCCGGTCTCTGGGAACCCCTGCTAAAAATTAAATGATGGTCAATGGGAAGAATGCTCCTTACACTTGTGGTCATTAGGGACAATTACCCCCTTACAGATAGCTAAAAAGATCAATGGTATTATTGGGAATTTATCTGAGAGGCAGAAATTGACCATTGCTCAAGGAACCCCTAGCAACCTCTGGAGGAACCCTAGGGTTCCACGGAACCCTGGTTGAGAAACCCTGCACTAATGTAAAGATTACTGGCACGGTCTCACTACGCTGAAACTATCTGAGCTGTTCCTACTCTAGCTGCACACTATGCAAAGCTGAATGATGGTCCTCCTCACTACACTCACACTATCGCTAGACTGACACTAAACTAATATTCTACACTGACAACTGAAGCACAATAGCACAGTATAGCACACTAACGAACTAATAGCACTGAACAGAGCCCTGTTCTATCTCTCTCCAGCCAAAATCACACTGAAAATGTCTGCCATTGAAAGAATACTTTTATACAGTACTGTGGGGCATGAATGAACCAGGATTGGATAAAGTCATGATGACAGTATCCAATCATGACTCTGACAGTGCTCTATGCCCTGATTGGCTGAAGCTTTCACAGCTTCAGCCAATCAGGGCTTGCAATGCGTTGTTCAGTGCCGCATAGCATTTTAGTCAGTTCAGGGGGTTGAACAAACGGTCGAACGACCCATTTGTTCGGTTGTTCACCAAACAACAAAAGTTCGGCCTGAACTTATGCTCGGGTTGAGCTGTTCGCCCATCCCTAATTACAACAAGGTAAACTTGGATAGGAATTTGAAAAATAAATAATGTTAAAGCAATAGTCTAGTTTTCTTTAGTTTACACAATATAAACATAGGCAACAGGTAATGACTTGTGTAATGACCAAGCATCTGGAGACATAAACTTGAAAGGATGTTCAAATTTCAATGCCTCCCAGTATAAAAAAAAAAACTATAAAACAGTTCACAAAATTTAGAAATGCTTGCGTAAGCCGTACATTTAGAAAAAACATTTTTAAAAATGTATGAAAAGGACTGTAAGAGTCCTTTCACACATGCGGAGCCCGTTTTGATGGGCTCCGCTGCTCAGTGGGGATCCATCCGTTGATCCCCGCTGAGCCGACGGATGACAGGACAGTCTCTGCACTCCATCTCCTCTATGGAGAATCGGATGAGCATGGACCGTCTGTCCGTGCTCATCCGATCTGATCCGCCAGGCGGATGGAAAATGGGGCTTCCATCCGTCTGTTTCTGGCGGATCGGGTGTCAGCGGACATGTCACCGCTGACATCCGCCACTCCATAGAGCACAATGGAGCGTCCGTTTGGGTCTGCCTGAAAAACTGACAGGCGGACCCAAACGGACCGTATGTGTGAAAGAGCCTTAAGGCAGCTTCAGTCAAAAGCGTTCCACATGGTAATGACACAGCTTGGAGTACCAAGTATCAAGGCTGGAAATCTAGGCACTACCGCAAGGAGAGATCAAAACCTGAATCATTCTTTTGACTACTGTCACTGGAATAATGCTTCTGACAGGAGGCACATAACATTCTGGACTGCCTTAATAACGCCATTTTGGAACTACTTTGAAGTTTGGCGGTGGAAATCTTTTAACCCTTTCGCTGCCAGGCCCTGTGCTCCATTTTTACACTCAGATGGCCAGTCCATTTTTCCAATTTTTTCCTTTGCTTTTTTTTCACTTCTAGCTTTCAGAATTTGTAAAATACCCCCCAAACCATATATTTTCTGAAAGCACGTGACCAGTAGAATAAAAAGAAGATGCTACTGATTTTTAAGGTCCCGCGATATTTGCACAAATTATTTTCAAAACAATATTTTTGCTAAAATTCCACTAAAATCATGATTAGCAGATAAATACACAGCAAATTTTACAAAATTCCTAAATATAAAAGCTTAACCTGTATTGAGTTAATAAATAACAAATATTTGTAACTTTTAAATTTGCGCCTTTTTGCGAAATGGTGAAAATTGAACAGACGTAAAATGTAAATATCCAAATTTCTCTAAAAATCTCAAGGTTATCATTTTTCCCTTACAGCTTTCAGAATTTGTGAAAGACCCCAATATTTTCTGAAAGCATATGCCTTCTAGAATAAAAAGAAGGTGCTACAGATTTGTTAGACCCCGCTGTATTTGAGCAAATGTTTATCAAACCAATATATGCACAAAAAAATACACTAAAACCATTATTTGCAGACAAAAACAGCTAATTTTACAAAAATTCCTGCTAAATATAAATGCTTATCCTGTGTTGTGTTAATAAATAACAAATTTTAGTTAATTTTAAATTGCACCTTTTTGCAAAAAATGGTGAAAATCGAATGTACCCAAAACTTTTTCTAAAAATCTGGATTTTTTACTCACAGCTTTCAGAGTTTGTAAAAGACCCACCAAACCATATATTTTCTGAAAGCATATGACCTCTAGTATAAAAAGAAGGTGCTAATTATTTTTTAGGCCCCGTGGTATTTGCGCAAATCTTTATCAAAACAATTTTTCGCTAAAAATACACTAAAATCATTAATAGTGGATTCATACATGGCAAAATGTACAAAATTCCTGCTAAATTCCTAGCAAATATAAAAGTTAAAACTGTATTGAGTTAATAACAAATATTTATGCGTTTTAAATTGCACCTTTTTGTGAAATTGTGAAAACTGAAGGTACGCAAAACTACAAAAAACAATTTACTCTAAAAATCCGGAGGTTACCATTTTTCACTTACAGCTTTCAGAGTTTGAAAATACCCCTCAAACTAGACATTTTCTGAAAGCACATGACCTTTAGAATAAAAAAAAATGCTACAGATTTTTTGGGCCTCGCAATAATTGCAAAAATGTTCATCAAATCGCCATTTTCCCTAAAAATACACTAAAATCATTAATAGTGCACATAAACACAATATGCCTTACAAAATTACGGCTAAATTGCTACTAAAGCATCATTCACCTGTGGCATACTAAAGTGTACGCCCATGGAGGGCCATGTTTTCCCGCACAAGGATGCACAGGTTTTCCATGCATCCCCATTCAGGCAGCCCCATATATGTCAATTGGGTTGCAACGGATGCACAGGCATAGCTGCTGTTCCCAATCTGCCATCTGTGTGGGTACATGACCCTGAATGCAGACAGTGTGAGCTCAGGGACATGCATGCAGACCTACATGGATATAACACTGGGAGCAATGGCTCTGTTTGTGCAGGTGCTACATATCAAATGACAAAAATGGGACTGCCTGCACAGAGATGCACGGAACACCTGTGCATCCCCGTAAAGGTACGCTGTGTATGCCCGGTGCAAACAAGGCCTTAGGCCCCTTTCACACAAGCAGACAGTTTGGGTCTGCCTGTCCGTTTTTCAGGTGGGCCCAATCGGACCACCCATTGTTCTCTATGGAGAGGCTGATGTAAATGGGCATGTGTCTGTTTACACCCGACTGCATCCGATCTAGTCTACTCCACTAAAAACAGACGGATGAGGATTCCATTCCCCATCCATCTAGCAGATCGGATGGCATCGCATGGAAATGGACAGGCAGGCCGTTTCCATCCGACTGCCCCATAGACAACAGCGGGCTGTTTCTGTGTCCACTCGGCCACTGACCCGTCATCCGCCTGTTCAGTGGGGATCAGCAGACAGATCCCCCACTGAGCAGGTGGATCTGCTTGACAGAGTCCGCTCTATATGAAAGGGATCTTACCAGGAGCGTCTGGTCCATTAGGGGCACTGGGGTGCCACCCCCCTGCAGGGTGCAGCACTGATACGTTTGTATGAGTTTTTTTTGTTTTTGTTTTCTCTTACGTTCACTGACAGACGCAGCCCTTCATAGACAAGTGGGGGTTTATGCGCATCTTACTAGGAGTTGACTAGGCAAAACAGAAAAAGCAAGCTGGCCCCTCCCTGGGGGGCCGTCCTCACTCCAGCATATAACCCCCCTGCTCTGCTTAGCATATCAGTTTTTTATGCCTAGTCTGGCAAGGAGCTAGACCTGGTTCCCTGCTGGGATCTGCGGTTCCCCAGTTTTTCTTTTTTGCTTTTCTCAAGCTATGATGAAGACTGCTATCAAGTAGCCGGCTGGGGCATAGTGGATATCTTGAGTCCTGAAACATTCCCCAGCTCGGCCGACCGATGGGAGCTACCCTCTAGCCTCGGAGGGGTCCGCCGCATCGTACCCGTTCCGTGCGGGTGGCTAGTGGGTGACCCCCACTTGCGTCCAGTGACCGGGCTGTGCTCGCGTCCGAGGGCGCGTTTGGCCGGGAGCATCCCTCCCTGCGATGAGAGAAAAGTCTGCGTCCGGGTGGCTACCCGCTGCGCCCGTCGGAGTGGTGAGTGACCCCCGGAAGGGGGGGCTGGGCGACTGGCGGATTTTTGGCTTTCCGGTGGAGGTTTTCAGGGACGCATTACTGTCACTGTCTTCTTCTCCCTCCCCCCTCCCGCGCCGCACCCCGCGCTCGGTTGCCTGGTTTCCCCGCCGCCATTTTGCGGCAGATCACCGCCATTTTGCCGTAGCCGCTGCCATTTTGGGGGCTGTTTTGGCCTCTAGTGGCTGTGCGGTGGCCATTTTGATGTGTCGGCCTGGAAGAAAAACGTGCATGCGGTGCCATTTCCTCTCTCTTCTCTCCTGACACCGATGAAGGCAGTGGGGCTAGTGGCGGTCAGCATCCTTCTGGGACGCAGCGCTTGAGGGGCACAGACAAACAGCAAGTATAGCTGGTCCTCCTGGGGTGTCGGCGGCTGTGGGCACAGTCCTCCTGGGCATTATCCCGGTCGTTCTGTGGGCAGTGGTGGGACTCCTTAGGGGGGTGTCATGGCCCATAGGCCTAGCAAGAGCTCTGGTGGCACAATGGCGACTGAGCCCGCATGTTCTTCTCCGGAGGGAGCCGCAGAAGCGCAGGCTGCGCTGGGGCCTGTGGTCCCTCTGGATCAACTGACGCCCATTTCAAGGTGGTCTGCTCTTTGAGCCCCAGTTGGATGAAATCATCAAGGATTTCACCGGGGGGAAGAGCACTTTTTTCCCGGAACCCAGGCAGCGGGAATTCCGCCGAAAGCAGGCCCCTGCAGCTTCGGGTCAGAAGCGTTTTTTTCGTGTGCCCGGTGCATCGGGCACGGGTTCCAGGCCCGGCAAGGCTGCCGCAGGGCCCGGTAGGCGTTCCTGGCAGCGCAAGAATGAAAAGTCGGAGGAAAAGTCCTCCTCCGCATGATGGGTTGCCCCCACCCAATACTCGGGTGGGGGGCCAGCTTCTGGGGTTCGCAGACAGGTGGACTGCCCGTATCTCCGACCAGTGGGTGCGGGAGGTTGCGGGAGGTGGTGTCAGCTCAGTTCAGCACTCTACCCCAGACAGGTTCTTCCCATCAAACTTGAGACTACCACAGGGGCGTCAAGATGCTCTTCTAGGGGCTGTTCAGATGCTTTCCGAACAGGGGATGGTCTGCCAGTTCCCCCACTAGAAAGGTTCTGCGGTTTTTATTCAAACATCTTTGTGGTACCCAAAAAGGGTGGGGTCAGGCCAGGTCTGGACTTAAAAGCCCTAAACCACTTTGTGAGGGCGCAAAATATCCAAATGTTCCCATTTGCTCCCGTCACCAGCGCTTCCTGCGCTCCTTCTACATTACCAATTTGTGGCACTCCCCTTCGGTCTGGCCTCAGCCCCTCGGATGTTCACCAAGCTGTTGTCTCCGGTTCTGGTCCTATTGAGGCAGAGAGGCATTGCGGTGGTAGCATACCTCAATGACCTGCTACTGCGCGCAGAGTCCGCCTCGGCCCTGGAGGAGAATGTGGCTATTACCATGGCCTCGCTGGGAGACTTCAGCCGGCTGATCAACCTGCAGAAGTCGGCGTTGACCCTGTCTTGTGGTCTGAATTATCTGGGTCTAGTACTGGACATGGAGCAAGCGAAGGTGTTCTTGCCTCCGGCCAAGCTGCTGTCTCTGCAAGCAGCGGTGCGAACCCTGCTGTCACGCCAGTGGTCCTCCTTATGGTTCTGTATGCGGGTGTTGGGGCTCATGGTCTCGGCCTTCGAGGCGATACCTTATGCCCAGAGTCACACTCGGCTCCTACAGCAAGCGATTCTGTTAAGGTGGGACAAGTCTCCGTTGTCTCTGGACCAGTTGATCAAACTGGATCATCAGACCAGGGGGTCGTTGACCTGGTGGCTTCGGGCTCTGGCCCTAATGTTGGGGAAGTAATTTCTTCCCCTGAATTGGTCGGTGGTCACGATGGATGCCAGCCTATCGGGCTGTGGAGAGGTCCTGGGGCAGTTGTCTGCTCAGGGCTGTTGGTTGGTGAGGGAGTCTCGTCTCCCAATAAATGTGCTTGAGTTGAGGGCGATCAGGCTCTGCCTCTCCTACTGGACGGCAAGGCTGCGTGGCCTCCCGGTTCGGGTTCAGTCGGACAACGCCACAGCTGTGGTGTACGTGAACCATCAGGGCGGAACAAGAAGCGCGGCAGCAGCTGCGGAAGCGGCTCTCATTCTGAGATGGGCAGAACTTCATGTACCGGCGATCACCACCGTTTACATCCTGGGCATGGAAAACTGGCAGGCGGACTTTCTCAGTCGCCAGAAACTGGACCAGGGGGAATGGTCCCTGAATCCAGAGGTGTTCCTACAGATTTGCCACAATTGGGGCATGCCAGACGTGGACTTAATGGCGTCCAGGTTCAATCACAAGGTGCAGACATTCTTGTGCAGAACAAGGGATCCGTTGGCGGCCGCCACGGACGCGCTGGTAGCGCCTTGGGTACCGGCTCCTGTACGCTTTCCCTCCCCTCAAACTTCTACCGCGGCTACTGCGCAGGGTAGAAGCGGAGGGGATCCCGACAATCCTGGTGGCTCTGGATTGGCCTCGGTGCCCTTGGTACGCCAACGTGGTGCTGATGGTGACAGATGTTCCTTGGTGTCTTCCGCTGCGTGAAGACCTGCTGTCTCAGGGGCCCATATTGCACCCTGCTTTACCCTTGCTGGCTTTGACGGCTTAGCTATTGAGTCCCAGGTGTTAAGGGATAGGGGTGTCTCTGACTCTGTGATCCCTACCTTTTCTCAAAGCGTGCAAGTGTACTTCACGCAAGATCTATCATCGCACCTGGAGGGCATATATTGCCTGGTGTGAGGCGGGCAGTTGGAACCCCCTCTCTTACGTTGTATCTCGGGTGCTGGCCTTCTTGCAGCAGGGCCTGGACAATAAATTGGCCTTGAGTACCCTCAAGGGTCAGATTTCGGCTCTGGCGATTCTTTTTCAGCGTCCTTTGGCGACGCATTCTCTGATCCGTACATTTGTACAGGGTGTACGCCATGTGGCTCCTCAGGTACGGTCGCCTTTGGCGCCGTGGGATTTGAATTTGGTTCTTTCTGTACTGCAGAAACCGCCTTATGAAAAGATCAGGGGCATTCCCTTGCAACTGTTGTCGCGGAAGGTGGCCTTTTTGGTGGGCATTACATCCTCCAGGCGGGTGTCTGAATTGGCAGCTTTGTCATGCAAGTCCCCCTACTTGGTCCTTCATAAGGACAAGGCGGTGCTGCGCCCTTCTCCTTCTTTTCTACCGAAGGTGGTTTCCTCTTTCCATATTAATGAGGATATTGTCCTTCCTTCATTATGACCGCACCCGTCACATCCCAAGGAAAATTCCCTTGCATTCATTGGATGTCGTGAGGGCTTTGTGGGTGTATTTGGCGGCTACAGCTTCTTTTCGGAAGTCTGATGCCTTGTTTGTATTGACAGAGGGCCCGCGCAAAGGGTTGGCGGCCTCATGGGCTACTGTTTCCCGTTGGATCAGACAGGCCGTGACCCATGCGTATGAAGTTTGGGGTCTGGAACCCCCTTTTCCGGTCACGGCTCATTCCACCAGGGCGATTAGCACTTCCTGGGCTTTCAGACACCAGGCTTCGGTGTCTCAGGTGTGCAAGGTGGCTACTTGGGCATCAGTGCACACTTTTGTGAAGTTTTACAAAGTTGATGTGTCCGCGTCCGCAGAAGCTGCGTTTGGCCGCACGGTTTTGCAGGCGGCGGTGTAGGCGCATCTGGTGCCTTTTGTGAGGATTCTGTTGGGTACAGTTGTTATTGTTTACCCACCCCTCTTGTATGACACTGCTTTGGGACATCCCCACTTGTCTATGAAGGGCTGCGTCTGTCAGTGAACGTAAGAGAAAATAGGATTTTATTAAGAACTTACCATAAAATCCTTTTCTCTGAGTTCACTGACAGACGCAGCACCCGCTCCTCTGCGTTGTGTTTGTACAGCTTGTTACGAACTGATATGCTAAGCAGAGCGGGGGGGGGGGGTTATATGCTGGAGTGAGGACGGCCCCCTGAGAGGGGCCAGCTTGCTTTTTCTGTTTTGCCTAGTCAACTCCTAGTAGGATGCGCATAAACCCCCACTTGTCTATGAAGGGCTGCGTCTGTCAGTGAACTCAGAGAAAAGGATTTTGTGGTAAGTTCTTAATAAAATCCTATTTTTTCGAGCCACATAATTGGAGCCTGAGGCTCTAATTGGCTTGAAAAAGGTTAGGCTTGGGGCGCAGAGCATTGCACCCCGAATCCACCCACTTGTGACAATAGCAAATTAATATTCACTATTGTCTTCCGGCTTCTCCTCCTGGCCAGACAGGACAGATCAGGTTGGTCAGGAGGAGAAGCTTAGGAAGCCGTGGAGGGGTAAGTGTGTTTTTTGTTATTTTTTTTTTTTACTTTTTACATTTTTTTACAGTTATTTTTTATTTTTTTTATAATTTTTTTTTGGGTGGGGGGGTCTTTGGTGAGATATCAGAGGTCTTAGCAGACCACCATATCTCTTTTTTTGAGACAGAGAAAGGGACCCAATATAGTCTCTTTCTCTGTAGCACTTTACTTGAAGAAATTATGAATCTGTATAGAGATTTCTCATTCATTCATAAAATGACAGTCTGATACATTGTATCACTCACGGTTTACTATAGTCAGTGAGTGTATATAGGAGCAATCACTGCCTATATCCACTGTACTACAGGGGGGAGGGGCTTGGTAAACACATGTATACCAAGCCCCAACTTCACCCCCACCTGCACAGCCCCACCCCCTCCCCCCGCCGCGCTCCCCAGCCTGACAGATCGCAGGAGATCAGTGCAGGGAGAAGCGGTGAGAGGGA
Source organism: Glandirana rugosa (assembly GCA_018402905.1). Classification (NCBI taxonomy): domain Eukaryota; kingdom Metazoa; phylum Chordata; class Amphibia; order Anura; family Ranidae; genus Glandirana; species Glandirana rugosa. Next base: position 579,178 of record BLSH010502848.1, read on the forward strand.
AGGAGGGATGCCGCTGTTAGCGGCCATGGATCAGGGGTGCAGGTTAGTACAGGGATTGATCTGACTGGGGGGGACACTAGGTCTCTCCTCAGCTAGGTGAAAACGTACGCTTTGTTTCTGATCAAATACTAACTGCTCCCTATCTAAATTCCTAGTTCTGCGGTTGGCACAGCTCCTCTTTCTTTCTGCTGTCTGTTCCCTTTCTGGTCTTCTTTCTATTGGTGCTGTCACTGGAATTGTGTTTTGTGTCATGGAAACATCACCTCCCACTGTGTTATCCTCCTGGATGAGTGTTGTCGGTGGAAACGACTAAATTATTTTGTTGTCAGGCGATTCTTGTTGCAAATCTTCCGAAAAAAGCATTAATATGCCTGGATCGGCATCAGAATCTGTAAAAGAAAATGGCATATTAGTCATGTGACAATTGTACTTAGTTTGTCTAACACCACTTGTGTGATATTTTCAAACAGTCTCAGAAGTTGTCTTCTAAATAGTATGCTTACCAAACTGTCCCACTTTTCAATTACGTATACTTGCCTAGCTTTTGGATGCTATTGCTTCAATAATAATACAAAGCCATAAAAAACACATTTTTAAAAAAAATAAACTGCATTACTCACCTTTACTTTGACTGGAGGTGTCAAAACCTTTCCCAATTCCTGAAACTGTGTCTTGATCAATGTATGGTAACAGAAGCGCCTCATCCGTGAATTTTATTATTTTGGCTAATCCAGAACCAGTTCTCTTTCTGCAAAAAAAGAACTTACATTAAAAAAATCACAACACCCAACTAAAAAAGAAAAAAAAAAGGAAAGAAAAGAAAAGAAAATAATTTGTAGAGGCCCTATAAACAAAGTTATAATACATACCTTTCCTTATTAGTGTTCAGTTTTTTCTTGATTGTCTCCTTGATGTCTTGATAATGTTTTTGAACGTGTTCCTCAGACCTTGGGGAAAATCCTTACTACATTCACTGCCTTGGTAATCTTCTGCCACTGCTGTCTCTTCCACGATGACTCTGTCCTCAACATTTTGGGTCGAATAGTTTGTCAGACAGAGACAGCAGATGCTCAATAATTGCCATGTTTTTTGAATTGGTAAACTTTAAATTTCGGACACGTCCATCCTTCTTCTATGTCGTTTTCTGTGACAGAAAGGGCCTCTCCTCTGCACTGTCACTGCTATTGCACTGCCGTCTCCTTTTCATCAATTTCTTCAGGTACCTCCCTGCGCCCCTTTCTTGCTTGCTATCACTGGACTCTTCCTCCACTGGTTTGTATGTTTTAACTTCTACATCGTCATCAAGTTCTGTGCTGCTGCCTTCACTACTGTTTATCGTTATCAGACCATAACCCTAAAAAGAAATAAATGGTTAATGTTTTGCATTACAATTCTTTTGGTTGTCAAGAATACAGTGATGTTCACTAACCAATCTATTCTTTTTGACAGATGATCCAGATGGGACTGCACTCCCCTCGTCCGTCCTGGAGTTTGAAGCTGGCCTCTGATATGTCCACTGAAATAACAAAAAATACGTTTTAGTATTCAAAATTTTAAATTTTGATTGTATAATTGTTGTTATACTTACATTTGATGTTTTCTGTTTGGCCAAGTGTCCTGGTTTCTCAGTTGTCCTTGGAACTTGTGTTAAAAGATGAGCATTACGTATACATTTTACTTTTCTGTTACACTGAAATATATTCAATTACCTTCAACAAAGTTCTCTCTGTGCCTTTTCTAAACATTCCGCTGGTCTACAGGGGAAAAAAAAATGAGGCGAGAAAAAGAGATGGGGACTGTGCAAATGTTACCTTTTATAATTAGCAGTCTGCTAATTCATCCTGATTAGCAGACTGCTGCATCTGTAATATATAAAATAAAAAAGATTCACAAAAATACTCAAAAAAAAAACAGAAGAGTAAGCAGTGCATGATGGCGTACACACATGTCATGCAGAGATATTGCAAACTGAGAGCGTGCTGGAGTATGCAATATCTGCATATATGTACACTATCATGGCTGCTGCAGCATGCTCTGACTGCAATCTCTGCATCATGTACACCTTCATGGTCATTGGTTCCAACATGGACAAGGCAGCTGGGTCATGCCCACCCCTTCCCACTAATTTATCAACCCAGTCCACCACATGCTGAGCCCTGGTTAACATTGTCATTATCAGAAAGGAAGCAGCCCTAAACCCCAATGGAGTCCATCTCCTACCACCTACAATTGGAATACAATGCATTGGAAGTGATCCCCTCTATCCCATCTACTTAGAAACCTTCCAGTGGCACCAGTCCAGCACGTTCTTCCACCCAAACTTGATATTCAACATACTAAGGGTATTGAGTTGAGATATTTAAGCCTTTCATTTTAGGGATGGCACACTCCTTAAAGCGGAGTTCCACCCACATTTTTCACTCCTCACCATGCAACACTAATGTGCATCCTTAAAATGAATTGGCAATTTATTTTTCTGTTCACTTACCTGATTTATGTCTATATCTAATTTCACTTAATCCTTTAGGGGCCATGGCGCTGTACGTCATTTCCGGCTTTGCATTGACTTCTGGGAGATCTTGGTCAGCTTGACATGGCACTGCTCCTGTAACATTTAACATTGGCATCTATGGAAAATCTTGGTCAGCTTGACAGTGCCATGCAATGTTACTGGAGCCGTGCCATGTTAAGCTGACCAAGATTGCACTGCACATGCATGAGATCGCCAGTTGCATGCTGTGTAGCCAGCATGCACAGAATCCAGGAAGGAGGACACTGCGACTTCAGATGCCCACACTGGAGATGGCCACGCTGTGCAGGAATTTCACAAAGTAAGAAAATGATGTTTCACAAATAGAAAACTGAGCATAGTTTACAGCATACCTTTGTTACATTGCATGAGGCATTAGTATTCTAGGGGTATTTTTATCTTGCGTATATGTGGTTGCGGCTTTCTGATGATTTTTTCCTAAGTATAGATGCTTCTTGAAACAGTGATCTCTAAAAACTGTTTTATGGACTTCCCAGAGTTTTGTGATATGAGGAACAGAATTGCGGTTTTCTTGAAAGTACCTGTCTAATGCTGGCTTTGAGCAGTTCTTAACTGGGACAGATTTAAATTAAAAAAAAATAATCATCTAAGCTCCATTGACATAATTTAACAGGTTTAGTAAAAGTTTCAAGAATAAGAAGTTTCACACAATAAGCAGTGCATGGTCTGATCATGTAATCAGTAGAATATTATTGTAGGAAAAATAGTTGATTCCGGTTTGTATGGTGGAATTTGAAGTAACATTTCATCTGCCCTTTGTTGCTTAAGTTGAATGATATTTTTCCTTTTTTAGTGTAAGAATTCAGCCCTTTAACATTAAGTGATTGAAACCTAGCCATGGTGGAAGCATGTAAGTGGGTATTACTGCATCCCGATCTAAAAGATTATCTCAATACCATGAGGAGAACACTGCTAATGCTTTCAACAAGCTCGCCCAGTGAGAATAAGATAAGTGAACAGGACAGAAAAGTAAGCATATCAAATCTTGAACAAAATATCTTAAAGCCCAACTCCAGGCAAAGAAAAAAAGCTTTCCCATACAGTGGGTTGTTTCCGCACTGCACGGGTCAACTGCTCATTTTGTCTAGGGGTAAGGAAAAAGCTTGTACTTGCCCAATCCTTTGCTCCACCAGAAAATGGCACTCCCCAGCAAGCCAGCGGTGAAGTGTTCCTGGCCTATGGTGCCTGCTCCAGGCTTGATAGCATCAGGAACAGTCCATAACTCAAGACCACTGCAGTGCAGGGTTGCCCTTTGATGCTTAAGTTGAATGATATTTTTCCTTTCTCCTACGTTCACTGACAGACGCAGCTCTTCATGACATTTGAGTTTATGCTAGTCCTTTTAGGAGTTAACTAGGCAGGGAAAAGAACAAGCTGGCCCCTCCCACGGGGCTGTCCTCTCTTCCCACATAAACACCCCCACCCTGCATAGCTCAGCAGTTTTAAAATGCCTAGTGCAAGGAGTTGACCTGGCTCCCTTATGGGACCTGCGGATCACATTTTTTGCTACCACACTTTTTATTTTTCTCAAGACTGCTATCAAGAAGCCGGCTGGGGCATAGAGGATCAATACAAAAGATCCTGTACTCTCCCCAGGACGGCCGACCGATGCGAGCCAGTCGCGACGTATGGGGTCCCGCCGCATCGTGCCCGTTCCGTGCGGGCGGTCTGGGGAGGTACCCCAATTGCGCCCAGGTCCTGGACCCCGTCCGGTGTGGTGGCATTTTTGGCCAGCAGCATCCCGCCCGGGCAGGGGCGGAAGGTCTGCGACCGGGTGGCTACCCGCTACGCCCGACAGGAGTGTTGAGTGAGTGCCCCCCCTCCCCCCTTTTCGGGCACGGAGGGGGGGGCCCACGGGTGTCCTAGCAATTCAGGGAGTAGCCACTGGTGGGGGTCTCCTGGGGCCCTATCCCCCCCTCCGCCCCCACACCCCCAACACTCCACCCTTCGTGTGCCCCCTTTTTGGGGACCTAGGTCACCATGCGGCGATCCGTCGCCATTTTGCGGCAGATCGCCGCCATTTTGCCGTAGCCACGGACATTTTGAGCCAGGGAGGCTCCCTCTAGTGCCCAGAGCGGCCATTGTGCCTCAGTCCAGTTCCACTATGCAGACTTTGGCCTCTAGTGGATGACCTCGGCGGCCATATTGGAGTCCCTGCATGCTGTAAAAACGTGCTGCAGCGTTTTTACTTTCACTTTGGAACTGTGTGGACTTCTGACGGCGCAGCTCCTTGGCGGTCCTCAGGATAAAATTCAGGCACAAAACAGCAAGTATAGCTGGGTCACTCCTGTGGGTGCTGGTGGAGGGCGGTACAGTCCTCCTGGGTCTCCCTGGCGTTCGGTGTGTGGCAGTGTGGGGGTGCCTCAAAGAGGCATTTTTTCTACCACATTTAGCTCCGTTTCAGCACTGATGGCAGAATACCCTGCATCTGCTGAAGATTCAGCTACAGCGCAATCCACGCAGGGGGTATTTCTAGACCAGCTGAGGGCGTTTTTTTTAGCAAATTTCTTCCCCGGATGGAGCCGTGCGTCGCTCCAGGGGTCCCTAAGAAGCACCCCCTGTTCCTCAGGGGAGGACTGAACCAGAGATAGCCTCGGGGGTCACAGGTACTCCAGTAGACTTCTCTGAAGGCGAGCTGGCCCCCTCAGACGCGAAAGGGCGATGGTGTCCGCCATTATTTCTGGGATTCGCCCTATGCTGCGACTGGACCAGGACAGCGAGTCACAGATCTCTGCGTATGTTTGCGGGTCTGCCAGGCCCCCTAGGGCCCCTAGGGCTTACCCCTATGATAAGTTTCTTTGATCATCTGATCTATCATGAATGGCAGCATTCCTTTTCACTGTCAAAACGCTTTGCCATCTGTTCTCCGTTTGAGGATAGCTCTTTGAAGCAGTGGGCATCCCCTGCGGTGGACCCCCCAATTGCTCGCCTGAATAAGGCGACGACCATTCCCCTGGAAGGGTCCCCCTCCTTTAAGAACCCGGCCGATAGGCGTACGGAAGCGATGTCAAAAGCACTCTTTCTGTTAGCAGGCTCAGCTCTGAGACCGGCTCTGGCGTTCGCTATGGCGGCACAATACCTGTCTGAGCGTATGGCGGAGCTCCAGAATGATCTGGATTGCGGTCGCTTAATGGATGCGCCTCAGAGGGCTGAATTTCTGTGTCAAGGTATCAAGTACCTGTGTGATGCAGCACTGGATCTGCTCCCTATGTTATCCAAAATGGCTGTTTTTGTAGTCATTCTCGGACGAGTCTTTTGGTTACGCTCATGGTCGGGTAACCACACGTCCAAAAAGGCCTTGCGGATCTCCCCTTTCAAGGTGGCCGTCTTTTCGGACCACAACTGGATGAAATTATCAAAAATTTCACTGGTGGGAAGAGCACTTTTCTCCCGGAGCCCCGGAGGCGTGAGTTTCGCCGTAGACAGGGGCTTGTCTCTTCGGGTCAGAAGAGGTTTTTTCGCCCCCCCCAGCGCAGCGAGTAAAGGGACTCGATCCGGTAAGGCCGCTGCAGGGGGGCTTTTCTGGGGTTCGCAGACTGCTGGACTGCCCGCATTTCCGACCGGTGGGTTCAGGAAGTGGTGTCCACCGGGTACAGGATAGAGTTCAGCACTCTACCCCCAGACAGGTTCTTCCCATCGACCTTGAGACTCCCGCAAGGGCGTCGGGGGGCCCTTTTCGGGGTTGTTCAAGCACTCTCCGACCAAGGGCTCGAACCGGTTTGTGGTCCTCTAAAAAGGGGGGGGGGGTCTGGCCAGTTCAGGACCTGAAGGCTCTGAACCGCTATGTAAAAGCGCAGAAATTCCGGATGGAATCAATTCGCTCGGTTGTATCCACCCTCCATCAGGGGGACTTCCTGGCGTCTCCGGATATCAGGGACGCATACCTCCATGTTCCCATTTGCCCACGGCATCAGCGTTTTCATCGCTTTGCAGTGGGGGACCTCCATTACCAATTTGTGGCACTCCCCTTCGGTCTGGCCTCAGCTCCTCGGGTCTTCACCAAACTGGTGGCCCCAGTACTGGCGTTACTGTGGCAGAGAGGCATTGCGGGGGTAGCTTACCTCGACGACCTGCTCCCAAGGCGGAGTCCGCCTTGCATCTGGAGGAGAATATGAGAATCACCATGACCTCGTTGCAGGAATTTGGTTGATCAACCTGCAAAAGTCGGCGGTGTCTCCGTCCCGTCGCCTGGAGCACCTGGGTCTGATTCTGGACACAGAGCAGGCGAAGGTGTTCTTACCTCCGAACAAGCTGCTGTCATTGCAATCGGCGGTTCGAACCTTACTGTCACACCGGCAGTCGTCATTACGGTTTTGTATGCGGGGGTTCTGGGGCTTATGGTCTCGACCTTCGAGACGGTCCTTTACGCCCAGAGCCACACGCAGGCTCTCCAGCGAGCGATTCTGTTTCGGTGGGACAGGTCTCCCTGTTCCTTGGATCTCCTGATCTGCTTGAACCCTCAGGCCAGGGGCTCTCTGACCTGGTGCCTTCGGGACCCAGCACTGGCTCGGGAAAAGTCATTCCTGCCCCTTCACTTGGGTGATAATCACGACAGACGCCAGCCTGTTGGGCTAGGGTGGGGTCCTGGGGCAGCTGTCTGCCCAGGGCCGTTGGTCCGCGCAGGGAGCACGCCTCCCAATCAGTGTGCTACAGCTAAGGGCGATCAGGCTGTGCCTATCTCACTGGACGGCGAAGTTGCGAGGTCGCCCGATTCGGGTTCAGTCGGACAATGTCACAGCAGTGGCATATGTGAACCACCAGGGCAGAACGAAGAGTTCAGCAGCTGCGGCGGAAGCAGCTCTGATCCTCCGTTGGGCAGAACTTCATGTCCCGGCAATCTCCGCCGTTTACGTTCCAGGCGTAGAAAACCGGCAGGCGGACTTTCTCAGTCGCCAGACGCTGGATCAGGGAGAGTGGTCTGTCCATCCAGAAGTGTTCAGCCAGATTTGCCACAGGTGGGGACACCGGATGTGGATCTCATGCCGTCTCGGTTCAATCACAAAGTGAAGACCTTTGTATGCAGGACGAGAGACCCGTTGGCGGTCGCCATGGACGCTCTCGTAGCCCTTGGGGCCGGTATCATCTGCCGTATGCTTTCCCTCCAATCAAGCTGCTTCCACGGTTGCTACGCAGGGTAGAAGCGGAGGGAATTCCAATGATCCTGGTGGCTCCGGATTGGCCTCGGCGTCCGTGGTACGGCGATGTGGTGCGAATGGTGGTGGACGTTCCCTGGCGGCTTTTGCTGCGAGACAATCTACTGTCTCAGGGACCCATCTTGCACCCTGCTTTACCATCGCTGGTTTTGACTGCCTGGCTATTGAGTCCCAAGTGCTGAGGGATAGGGGCGTCGCAGACTCCGTGATCCCTACCATGCTAATAGCATGCAAGTACACTTCTCGCAAAATTTATCACCACGACTGGAAGGCTTACATCGCATGGTGTGAGGCGGAGGGTTACAACCCTCGCTCTTACGTGGTGTCCAGGGTCCTGACCTTTCTACAGCAAGGCCTGAACAAGGAGCTGGCCATGAGTACTCTCAAGGGCCAGATATCGGCTCTGGCGATTTTCTTTCAGAGACCTCTGGCGTCACATTCGTTGATTCATACCTTTGTTCAGGGTGTGCGCCATGTGGGGCCTCGGGTACGGTCACCTATGGCACCTTGGGATTTGAATTTGGTGCTTTCTGTGCTTCAGAAAATGTCATATGAGAAGATCAGGGAAATCTCCCTACAGCTGCTGTCGCAGAAGGTGGTTTTCTTGGTGGCCATTAAATCCGCTAGGCGGGTGTCTGAGTTGGCTGCATTGTCTTGCAAGTCTCCCTATCTGCTTCCTGCACAAGGACAAGGCGGTATTGCGCCCACCTCCTTCGTTTCTCCCGAAGGTGGTTTCTTCTTTTCACATTAATGAAGATATTGTTCTTCCTTCATTGTGCCCGCGTCCCTCACATCCTAAGGAATTTGAGTTACATTCCTTGGATGTAGTGAGGGCCTTGCGAGTGTATTTGAATACTACAGCTTCCATTCGGAAGTCTGACTTTTTGTTTGTACTGACGGATGGTCCGCGCAAAGGTTTGGCGGCTTCGTCAGCTACTGTTTCCCGCTGGATCAGACAGACCGTGACCCATGCATATTTTGTTTGGGGCAAGGTTCTCCCTTTTCCGGTCACGGCTCATTCTACCAGGGCTGTTAGCACTTCCTGGGCTTTCAGACACCAGGCCTCGGTGTCACAGGTGTGCAAGGCGGCTACTTGGGCCTCGGTACACACCTTCACTAAGTTTTATAAGGTTGATGTGTCAGCATCCTCGGATGCTGCTTTTGGCCGTAAAGTTTTACAGGCGGCAGTGTAGGCGCTTTTGCGCCTCCTAAGAAGATTCTGTTGGGTACAGTTGTTATCGTTTACCCACCCCTCTTTTTGACACAGCTTTGGGACATCCCCACATGTCATGAAGAGCTGCGTCTGTGAGTGAACATAGGAGAAAAAGGGATTTTATTAAAACTTACCATAAAATCCTTTTCTCCGAGTTCACTGACAGACGCAGCACCCGCCCCTCTGCGCTCTTTTTGGTACGGCTTGTTACGAACTGGTGAGCTATGCAGGGTGGGGGGTTTATGTGGCAAGAGAAGACAGCCCCGTGGGAGGGGCCAGCTTGTTCTTTTCCCTGCCTAGTTAACTCCTAATAGGACTAGCATAAACCCACATTTCATGAAGAGCTGCGTCTGTCAGTGAACTCGGAGAAAAGGATTTTACGGTAAGTTTTAATAAAATCCCTTTTTTTAGTGTAAGAATTCAGCCCTTTAACATTAAGTGATTGAAACCTAGCCATGGTGGAAGCATGTAAGTGGGATAGGTATTACTGCATCCCGATCTAAAAGATTCTCCCAATACCATGAGGAGAACACTGCTAATGCTTTCTACAGGCTCACCCAGTGAGAATAAGATAAGTGAACAGATACATACCAGAAGTAAAGTAAGGACCCCACATATCAGTATAAAAATGAGCTGAAATCCTTAATAACCTTTGGGGCAAAAACAGGTGTGCTAAACAAAAAGGAGCGGGCCTGTCTAGTTCCTAGCACATGTAGAATACCGGTGGTCTATACACTCCCGAAGATCCACAAAGATCAAATAAACCCCCCACCCCGACCCATTGTTAATGGGATAGGGTCGGTAACGGCGAGACTAGGGGAATATCTGGATCAGGCTCTGCAACCAAGTGTGCTGAGCAAAAAAACGTATTTAAAGGACACGAAGGACCTTTTGATCTCATTAAGGGATATTGTATTAAAGACAGATAGGACTACTTATTTAGTTACAACTGATGTGGCATCGCTGTATACTAACATCTCCCATGATGATGCAATGTTGGCACTAAACTGGGCCCTGAGCAAAAGGGAGGAGATGTTATTGGAGCAAAAGGTTTTTCTGGCTAGAGCATTGGATTTCTGCCTTAAACGAAATTACTTTTGGTTCCAGAACTGCTTCTATGCCCAGCGGAGTGGTGTTGCCATGGGGGCCAAGTTTGCCCCCAGTTTGGCGAACATTTTCATGGCTGAATGGGAAGATAGATTCATCTTTAGTGAGAATAAACCTGAGCTAAAATTTTATCGCAGGTTCATAGATGATCTGTTTTTTATCTGGGAAGGTACGGAAGAAACCTTGAATGAGTTTATCAACAAGTTGAATATTAATAACAATAACATCCGGTTGGAGCATAATTTTAGTCAAAAAGAAATACATTTTTTAGATTTAACTATTTACAGAGTAAATGACAGTTTGGCAACCAAAACGTATTTTAAAATCACTGATCGTAACAGTTATTTAGTGATCACCAGTGGACACCACCCGGCTTGGCTTAGGAACATTCCTAGGGGCCAGTTTATACGGGTCAGAAGAAATTGCACAACATACCAACACTATGAAGAACAATCTGAAATGATCAAGATGAAGTTTTGTCAGAAGGGATATGATCCTCGGTTTTTGGAAAAAGAAAGAATGAGAGTATTACAAAAACCAAGAGGTGACCTACTGAGAGAGCAACCGAGAGTTAACCAGACCAATAAAGGAAGAGAATGGAACTTGGTAACTGATTACCATGAGCAGTATCGGGAGGTGGAAGAAATATTCTCCCGACATTGGCACCTCCTAAAAATGGACAAAACTTTGGGACCAGCAATTCCGAATAAACCAGGATTCGTGTATAGGAGAGCCCCAACTTTTGCGGATAAGATAGTCAGGAAGGTGCTGGACCCCCCTACTACCACAGGAGGACTGCAACTGTGGCCAGAAAGGAAGGGCTTCAGGGCCTGCGGAAAATGCCGGGCATGCAATCTAGCAGGGAATCCAATGAGAACTCGCACAACATTTGAATCCAGCAGCACTGGAGGATCATATAGTATTGAGCAGTTCATTACGTGCGAAACTACACATGTGGTCTATGCTCTAAGTTGTCCCTGCGGGTTCTTATATGTAGGGAGAACCAAACGACCCCTAAAAGTAAGGGTAGG
>BLSH010502848.1:609238-643291 GCA_018402905.1 Glandirana rugosa
TAAATAAGATACGTTTGTGTTTCCTCCGAATATGTAGACGTCGCGCGCAATCCCGGCTTAAAGGGAGGACGTCATATGACGTCCACCCGCTGTGAGAGCAGGACCGCTCCGCCGTCATTTGACGGTGGGCGGTCCTGAGGCGGTTAAGGAGAGTCTTTATATCAGGGTTAATCCACGGTTTGTTGTTGGGAAAACACCATACAGTCCTGGTGGGTACAGTATTCTCCACACAGAAGTTGATGTAGTCAGTAATACAGTCCGTTAAACTGTCAATATCCTTCCCATGAGGATTGCACAATTCCTCCCACATAGTAGTTTCAAAACAGTCTTTCAGAGCCTCATTGGTCTCATCAGACCATGTCATCACTGTGCGGGAGGTAGCTGGTTGCCTGCATACAAGGGGTTTGTACACAGGTAGGAGATGAACCAGGTTGTGATCCGATCTTCCAAAGGGGGGGAGGGGTGCAGATGTATAAGCCTCCTTTGTGTTTGCATAGAATAAATCCAGTGTTTTATTGTCTTTGGTGTGGCATGAAACATACTGGGTGAATGTGGGCAGAGTGGAGGATGGAGGGGAATTATTAAAATCTCCAGAGATAATGAGAAGGGCATTTGGGCTCTGTGTTAACAGTCTGCAGGACATCGCATGCCGATTCACCATCAGCAGAGGGGGGAATATACGCAGCTATCGCGATAACATGCGAGAATTCCCTCGGCAGATATTATGGCCTCATGCTAGCGGCTAACAACTCAATGTCCTTACAGCAGATCTGCTCTTTAATAGTAATATTTCCAGTTTTACACCATCTATTATTCACAAACACTGCCAGTACTCCTCCCTTTCTCTTACTGCTCTCCATCGTTCTGTCCGCGTGCAGTAAATCAAATCCATCCAGAGCCACGGTCGTATCCGGTGTTAGCTTGGTTAGCCATGACTCCGTGAACAGCATGATGCTACACTCCCGAAATTCCCTCTGATGCCGGGTAAGAGCCGCTAGCTCGTCCATCTTGTTGGGTAAAGATCTTACATTTCCCATAACGATGGACGGGAGAGTTGGTCTGTAATGTCTCTTTTTATTCCAACACATAGCTCCAACACGGTTCTCCCGTCGTCTCCTTCTTAGCTCTCTGGAAATATCCGTTTTTTCTCCTAGTAGCATCGGCGTGTTGCGGAATGCTAACAGCTAATCCCTGGTGTAAACAATAGGACCGTGGCTGTGAACAGAGTTTCCAAACACGGCTGTGAACAAAGTCCAAGAAAGCAGGAAAAGTAGAGCAAACTCGGTGGCTTTGCTTATGTCCATTGTGCAGTTTCCAAATTTACACGCATACACTTAAAAAGAAAAAGACACAAAGTGCCGGAAAACTATAAAATAAATAAACAAGCTTAACAGGAGCTGCTGCAACAGGCTGCCACTTGGGCGGCGCCTGCTTCCTGTCCAGACATTTGCATATTAGAAGGCAGGTCTGAAGCATAAACCACTGGTTTGATCTTGCATAGAATACAGAAAGGCCCAATAAACTGTGGTGCCAGCTTGTTGTAGAAATGTTATTAGGATGTATTAATTATGTATTGTCACAGTGTTTCCCAGTGTCAGTTTACCGGTATTCGCTTTGTATAACAAATATGGCTTTAACCGACATTGAAGAAAGGCCATTACAGTGGGGACCTTCCAGTAATTGGTAACCGTACACTACCCGCCAGACCATCCCGGCCGGCAGGCGCTCCGAGCGATTAACGGTCCAGATTTATGGACATACGATGAGCGTTCCACGGCACAGGTATATAACTGTCAATCAGGACCCCCTGTATTATGTTGAATCGCTTGACGGTGATGTGCTTATGGTGTGGAATCCGTATCGTTTTTATGTAAGGGTAATGGCTTGTAAGCTTTCTGTCATGTTTGATCCACATGATACAAACACTGCAGCTATTCCCTTGTGTTTAAACTAACCTTTAATGGAACAGTAGCATAATGACTATTAAATATACATCTATGAACTATATTACATAGGATTCATGGTAATGGTAATGGTAGCATTGCATGCACGGGCTTGGTTGGAACAGAATTCACGATTCCTAAGATGCAATTCCCACTGCACATGGGTTTCTTTGTTAACTGTAGTTTCTCAAGTACAAACAACAGGAAGTTGTACATGCCAGTCTAAACAAGCCCGATCAAACACTGCCCTAGTCATTGTTCTCTTTGAATATAAACAAGTTTGTCATTGGTTGTTTTGTATTGAGCTCATGTCATGTGACTGTGCCTTGGAGGCTGATTGGCTGATTGTGAATCCACCAAGTCCCTTTGTGTTATCCCTGTCCAACTGTATAAATAAACCAAGCCATCATTTTTCTATTCAGGACTGACGGGCAATGTGAGAATAGCTATTGTGTCTGTTTTACTTGGTGAGCAGGAGTGCACTCAAATGCATTATCCAAAAGAGCTGAAAAGTGCGCTTATTAGCGCAAGCGAAATATAATGCGCAGGGCTTATTATAATTTCCTCCACACAGCTTCAGTGAGGGAACATGGAGTCAGAGGTTGCAAGAAGACAGCCAGACCCTCTCTCCAACTTTGTAGGAAGACACAGATAGGCATCTGTGGTCAGCATGGTGTCTGTACCTATCATTGGCACGTTGGAACGACTCCTGGACCTGTACCCAAGTGGAACAAAGACCACGGAGCTGCTCCTCCAACCCTGGAATTCTCTGAGGAACAAATGAGTCAGGCAACATGGCTGGTTAGAAACCATAATTCGCCATAAACTGAGACAATCGGGAAGTGGTAATGACGGCACTATTGTGCGCAAACTCTGCCCAAGGTAACAGGTCAGACTTATGGTGGTCAGAAATATAACAATGTAAAAACTGTTCCCAGGACTGGTTGGCTCATTCTGCAGTCCCATTGGACTGCAGGTGATACACAGAAGAGAAGGAAAGCTGAATTATTATACATTATTATACAGGATTTATATAGCGCCAACAGTTTACCCAGCACTTTACAACTTGAGGGTAGACTGTACAAATACAATACACATAAATACAGTAGGAATCCGAGAGCATTGCTCATTAGAGCTTCCCAACTGTGCACAAAAGGCTCGCCAAAACCTGGACAAAAACTGGCTACCCTGTCCGAAATGATCACCTTGGGAAGCCCATGTAAGCGAAAGATCTCCCGAGCAAAAATGGATGCCAATTCCTTGAACGTGGGCAACTTTTTAAGTGGAATACAATGTCACATCTTAGAGAATCAGTCAACCACCATAAGGATAACTGTGTTACCCTGAAAGTTAAATAACTCCACAATAAAATCCATAAACAGGTGGTCCAAGGCCGCTATCCATTGGGTATGGGTCGTAGAAGACCTATTGGAAGATGTAGTGGTGTTTTGTTATGAGCACACACAGAACAGGCTGCTACAAAGGCGGCTACATCAGCACGGAGACTAGGCCATCAGAACTGTTGGGAAATAGCTCAAATGAGTTGATTCTTCCCCGAGTGACCTGCAGCCTTGGGAGAATGGTAAGTCTGGAGCAGAACAGTACGGAGACTCTCCAGGACAAAGCAGCGGTTTCTCAGGAGGAGCATGGATCTGAGCAGCAAGGATCTTGTCACCCAAAGGTGAAGCGAGACTGGTACGAATTGTAGCCAGAATACGCTCAGGAGGTATCACAGGAAGCAGAACCGACTCCATCTTGGGAGCGGAGGAACACTGTCACGACAATGCATTGGCCCTTACATTCTTAGTACCGGGTAAGAATGAGACTATGTAATTGAAGCTTGACAAGAACAGAGCCCATCAAGCTCTCCTGGGGGAGAGGCGCTTGGCCTCAGACAAGAATGTGAGATTCTTGTGGTCAGCCAAAATGAGAACCGGATCAGTGATACCCTCGAGGAGATGCCTTCATTCTTTAAGTGCTAGAATGATCACTAACAACTCTCTGTCCCCAATCTCATAATTGCATTCCGCAGGAGACAACTTCTAATGCATAGCGCTCTCAGAGGGGGGACGTTGGGACAGAAGGGCACCAACTCCAATCTCAGGTGCATCAACCCCAAGGATGAAGGGTAACATAGGATCCGGATGTGCCAACACAGGAGCGTAAACAAAGGCAGCCTTGAGACTTTCAAAGGTCTTAATGGACTCCGGAGACCAATTCTGTGGGTTACCTTTCTTTCTGGTCATATCAATCAGGGGCTTGACCAGAGACGAGAAGCTATGAATAAACTTCTGATAATTTCAAAGCCAAGAAAACGTTGTAGTGGACATAAACCCACGGGTCGGGGCCACTGTAGAACTGCCGATAGCTTCTCTGGGTCCATTGAAAAATCAGCAGTGGAAATGACATAACCCAGGAATTTAACCCGTTCACAATGGAACTCACACTTCTCCAATTTACAATGGAGGTTATTATCTCTTAGCCTCTGAAGCACACGATAGACATCTGTGTGGTGGCTCTCTAGGAACTTGGAATGTATGAGCATATCGTCGAGATAAATCTCCACACATTGCTGCAAAATATCTCGAGGACATCATTGATGAATTCCTGAAAAACTGCTTATGAGGTATTCGTAATGGCCTGCACTGCTATTAAACACATTCTGTGTGTTTATTAAACATATTCCGTGTTCATCTGATCCGCCAGACGGATGGAAAATAGGGTGTCCATCCGTCTGTTTTTGGCGGATTGGAGCGGATTGGATGTCAGTGGACATGTTACCTCTGACATCCGTTGCTCCATAGAGGACAATGGAGCGTCTGTTCGTGTCTGCCTGAAAAACTGACAGGCGGACCTGAACGATCCGCTCGTGTGAAAGGACCCTAAGACAGAAGTGCAGTAAAATCACACTTTTTAATAAAAAGGTAAAATGTATAAACCGAGTAAACGGTAAAAACATAGCCAGGGTTTGGTAACCAGAGCGTATAGTCATAGCAAGCCAGTGAAACAGGAGTCCAGAGATCACCGAGGTCAAACAAATGGAATGCAGGGTCAGGAGCCAGAAGGAGTCAGCCAAGCAGGGTCTTGAATTGTATTTATAGCGGAAACTTGGGTTGTCAGGCTTGATCTGTTTCTCTTTTGAGTGCCTCACATGTCTCCATGGAGACATGTGAGGCACTCAAAAGAGAAACAGATCAAGCCTGACAAACCAAGTTTCCTCTATACATACAGTAAAGAGATGAGCATCACCACCCAGGGACAAGAACCACCAGGAGAAAACAAAGGAAATCAAGGCTGAAAATAATAACTTATGCAGCCACGTCTCTAAGGCCTGGAAACATCCTGTTGGTATATGAAGTTGCTCTTTATTCCCTGTTCATCAAGCTGGTTTGCCGCACTGAATATTAAGATTGGTGGATAAGAATACCTGCTTAATACAGCTATTTGGGCTTATCATTGGCCACTTGCTGGTGAGTCTTTCCACATAGGGGGGCATCCCCCGATCGTACACGAGGTGTGGTGATGGTGAACATCAGGACTGGATTAATTTCATCTCTTGATGCACACTTTTTTCCTTCTGTTTGGACTTAAAATTTAGCAGCGCCGCTTTCTTCACACAGACTGTTTGATTATCCAGTTCCACACTGCCTACCACATATTTACATAGTTACATAGTCAGTGAGGTTGGAAAAAGACACAAGTCCATCAAGTCCAACCCATGTGTGTGTTTTTATGTCAGTATTACGTTGTATATCTCCCAATGTTGTGGTCCCTTAGGTGTGCATCTAATAGTTTTTTGAAATTATCTATACTACCAGCAGAAACCACTGTTTTGGAAGAGAATTCCACATTCTCACTGCTCTTACCGTAAAGAAACCTTTACGCATCTTAAGGTTAAACCGCCTTTCTTCCATTCTCAGTGAATGGCCGCGTGTCTTCGTGTTTTCCCTTGCGCTGAATAGTTTTGTCCCTATAGTGGGGTCACCAGTACAGTATTTGTACATTGTAATCATATCCCCTCTCAAGCGTCTTTTCTCCAGAGAGAATAAGTTCAGTGCTTGTAATCTTTCCTCATAACCAAGGTCCTCTAATCCCTTAATTAGCTTTGTTGCCCTTCTCTGAACCCTTTCCAATACCAGGACGTCCTTCCTGAGGACTGGGGCCCAGAATTGGACGGCATACTCCAGGTGCGGCCTCACCAGGGACTTGTATAGTGGGAGAATTATTGATTTATCCCTGAAGTTAATCCCTTTTTTGATGCATGCCAACACTTTGTTAGCTTTGCTTGCAGCAGCTTGGCATTGCATGCCACTGCTGAGCCTGTTCTCTACTACCTAAGTCTTTTTCCATCCTAGATTCCCCCAGAGGCTCTCCCCCTAGTGAGTAGTTTGTGTTCATGTTCTTGGTACCCAAATGCATTATCTTACATTTTTCTACGTTAAATCTCATCTGCCACCTGTCTGCCCACCCCTTTAATTTATTCAGATCTTCTTGCAAGGTTTCCACATCCTGTGGAGAATTTATTGCCCTGCTTAGCTTGGTGTCATCCACAAATATTGAGATTGAGCTGGTCACCCTGTTCTCCAAATCATTTATGAATAAATTGAATAGGATTGGTCCCAGGACAGAACCCTGGGGAACCCCACTTTCTATACCAGACCATTCTGAGTATTCCCCATTTATCACCACCCTCTGGACTTGCCCCTGTAGCCAGTTTTCAATCCATGTATTCACCCTTTGATCCATGTTAAGGGACCTTCGTTTGTACAGTAAACGTTTATGGGGAACTGTATCAAATGCTTTTGCAAAATCCAGGTACACCACATCTACAGGCCTTCTTTTATCTAGATGGCCGCTCACCTCCTCATAGAAGGTTAATAGATTGGTTTGGCAAGAATGATTTTTCATGAAACCATGTTGATTACTGCTAATGATACCGTTCTCGTTACAATAGTCTTGTATATAATACCTTATTATTCCCTCCAAGAGCTTGCAAATTATTGATGTTAAGCTAACTGGTCTGTAGTTCCCGGGGAAATGTCTTGGTCCTTTTTTGTATATTGGCACCACATTGGCTTTCCTCCAATCAGCTGGTATCATACCAGTCAGAAAACTGCTCTTAAAGATTAGGTACAAAGGTCTGGTAATAACTTGGCTAAGTTCCCTAAGGACCCTCGGGTGCAAGCCTTCTGGGCCCAGTGACTTATTAGCGTTCAGTTTTTCAAGCCTATTCCTGATTTTATCCTCAGTCAGCCATGAGGGTGCTTCCTGTGACGTGTCGTGAGGACCAGCACTGTGGTTCTGCATACTTGAGCCCCCCAATTCCTTTGTGAATACTGAGGAGAAAAATGAGTTTAACACCTTTGCCATTTCTCCATCATTTGTAACCAGATTACCTGCATCATTCTTTATGGGGCCAATATGATCTGACCCTACCTCTCTTACCATTTATATACTTAAAGAATTGCTTGGGATTCTTTTTACTCTCCTCAGCTATGTGTCTATCATGTTCTATCTTAGCTGCTCTGATTGCAACTTTGCATTCCTTATTGTGTGTTTTATAGATATGAAAATCAGACTGAGACCCCTCCGCCTTGTATTTTTTGAAGGCCTTCTTTTTTGCTTTTATGTGTGTCTTTATGTGGGCATTAAGCCATCCTGGTCTTTGCTTAGCTCTTTTAAATTTATTTCCTGTTGGGATACTCTGGCTGATACCTTTGTTTAGTGTGTTCTTGAAGCACTCCCATTTTTCCTCCGTATTCATTGTTCCTAGAATTTTATCCCAGTTAACATCTTCCAGCAAGAGCGTGGTTTATGGAAGTTGGTTCTTTTAAAATTCAGTGTCTTTGTATTCCCCTTAGGTTTCCTAGATGTGCAATTTATACTAAAACTGATTGACCTGTGATCGCTATTACCTAGATTGCCCCTTACTTCCACGTCTGTGATCAGGTCTGTGTTGTTAGTAATCAGAAGGTCCAATAATGTTTTTTTTCTTGTTGGTACATTTACCATCTGGCCCATCAAATTGTCCTACTGGACATTTAAGAAATGGCGAGCCTTAGCTGAACATGCAGTACCTTCCGCCCAGTCAATATCTGGATAATTAAAATCCCCCATTATAATAACACTTCCCATCCTAGCCGCTATTCCAAATTGTGATAGGAGGTCCGCCTCCCCCTCCTCCCTCTGATTAGGGGGTCTATAGCATATTCATATTATAACTTTCCCCTTGGTATCTTCCCTTTGTAATTCTACCCATAAGGATTCAACCTCCTCCCCAGAACCACTAGTAATGTCATCTCTCACATTCATTTGTATTTGTCATTTTTTATATACAGGCATGCCCCTCTCCCTTTTTTTCCCTCCCTATCCCTGCGATACAGGGAATACCCCTGAATGGTAGCCAGCCAATCATGAGAGCTGTTGAACCAAGTCTCCGAAATTCCCACAAAATTGAATTCCTCCTCGTACAGTAGCAGCTCTAGTTCTCCCATCTTGTCTGCCAGACTCCTGCCATTAGTGAACAAGCCACGTAGTTTTGTCTGGACACCTACTGTTTCCTTGCTGGGTATTCCTTGTTTGCATGTAGGACTTGTTACACTACTTGCCACGTGTTTAAATTCCTTATTCGGCCTCTCACTCCTCCCCCCAATACTACCCCCTGAACTCTGTTCCCCTCTGGCTATTACTAAGTCTGGACCCCCCCCCGTTGCCTAGTTTAAAAGCCCCTCTAGCTTTTCGGCCATCCTTATTCCCAGCCGGTCTGAGACTCAAGTCGCTCCGACTTAAAAAGACTTCAGACGACTTGTATTGACATTTATTACTGTCAAGTCGCGCTGAGTCGCCCCGCAAGTCGGACCCCATTAACTGCTTTGAAAAATCGCGGTAATCCCAATGGAGATCGCAGGGGGGGTAGATCGAGATCGCGATTTCAATACGATTAATCGTGAAGCTCTAATTATGGGTCAACAGAAATCGCAACAAATAAAGGACAAACTGGTTATATGGTTCCGCTGATGTGTCTCTTTCAGAAATAAAGCCCTCCACAAACCCAACCCCCCTATCATGGGGATGGCGCTGTAAAGGGTCTCCACATCAATCACACGCAACCATGAATTGGGAGGTATATAAATACCATCCACTACTTTCAAAAGGTCAATTACATCCTGTACATATGAAGTTAGAGAAAGTACGTGGGGACGTAAACAATCATCAACCAATTGGCTAGCCGATTCTGTCAGGCAGCTATTCCCCGACACAATGAGCCTGCCAGGTGGTTGGTTAATGCATTTATGAATTTTAGTCTTTGGGATAGAAACATTCAGAAACACCCATGTAGAATTATCAATAACACCATTCAAATAAGATCGACTGATGATATTAGTAAATTTAGTCTGAGTTGATTGTACAAAAGATGCTGGAACCCTATTCCATTCCCTAAGGATTTTAAGTGCCATGGATTCGTATTATGCCACATCCATCACCACTATATTTCCATCCTTGTTGAGTGGTTTGATCACAATAAGACAATTTTGCTTCAATGAGGATAGGGCCTCAAGCTGAACCTTCGAGAGATTTGAGGTTCTAGCATTTTTCAAATTAGTCTATTCTATTTCCTTAACGACTTGCTGGGTAGAAGACCAAATATTGGGGTTTCCTTGGAGAAGGGGAAAAGCCTGAGTTTTGGGTTTATATACATGTGGGGGTGGGAAGTGGGATGAAATGTTCAAACCTTGGGGATATTTTTTTTATAACCTAACCCTGCTTTTAACTTCTCCACAACTTTATCCCTGACCTGTCTGGTGTGTTCCTTGGCCTTCATGATGCTGTTTGTTCACGAAGATTCTCTAACAAACCTCTGAGGTCTGCACAGAACAGCTGTATTTATACGGAGATTAAATTACACACAGATGGACTCTATTTACGAATTAGTTTACTTCTGAAGGCAATTGGTTGCACTCAATTTTAGTAAGGGGTATCGGAGTAAATGGGCTGAATGCAAATGCATGCCACACTTTCAGATATTTATTTGTAAAAAGTTTTGAAAACCATTTATCGTTTTTCTTCCACTTTACAATTATGTGCCAATAAAATACATTTACGTTTTTGTTTGTAAGATGACAACATGTGGAAAATTTCAAGGGGTATGAATACTTTTTAAGGCACCATAAGAGTCTGGGGAGAGATATCTTCTGTTGCCTCCTTTAATACCACCTCCAGGTCCTCTTTTTTTCCCCCTTCTGCCGTCTGCCTCTATTGGGGTGGGCTAATCGAGACTTTGCTCAAATAGAGATGGTGGGGATGGAGGAGAAACCTCGTGCTTGAGTCCTGGAAAGAGGTGGCTATATTGAAGTCACCAGCTGTCTGAGAAATTGTGACATAGTTGTAAAAAAGTGTGGGCCCTGCTGCGGTGCAAGGGAAGTATCATCACTATGATGTTGACTATTGTATGGGATTTCAACAAAACAAATGTTTACATGAGTTTTTTCCAAACACAATTCCAGTCCTTTCAGTCTTATATATCCATGACTCTGGTCACTATATGGGTCCAGACTTTGTCTGACATGGTAGGCATACCCTCAGAGGGGGTTTGAGAATGAAATTGTATAGTACCCTATGGCTAACTACACGCATGAGTGTCAAGGTGAGCATCCATGCATGATCTAGTGCCTGAAGCAACATTACAGGTTGCTTCCACAGTGTAGAGTCTGTCCCAAGTTTTACAGAGGTTGCACTGCTTCTATTATTGTAACCAAAGACAGAGAAGAGCTGGCTGAAGAGTAGTGATGAAATGGGGTAGGGTTATTATGGAGGCGTCCAGGGGGCAAGTCCTGAAAAGCTTTGCCAGTGTCCAGTCATCTGAAGGTACACACCTGCAACCCAGTGTCTAAAAATATTCAGCCTACATCCTGTACTGCATGGTTAGAATATGCCTTTTTAGACTTAGCAGGTCACTTAGTACCCAAAAGAGCAAACACAGAGGGAGAAGGTCTCTTAGGAACCAAAGGGGAATGGAGAGACAGAGGAAAATCGAGGGTGACAATACTGACGCTTTTGCACTATGCAGAAGTACATATATGCATTGGCAAGCATGTTGCCTGAAGCCATGACATCAGGTGTATTGGAGCCTGTGGGTGAAATCATCCACGGCCTCCTACAACATCGCCTCTGGATCCTCTTCATTCCCTTCATTGTCTGCGTCTTCTAGAGAAGGCATTTCACTTTCTGACTTCAGTAAAGATAGTTGGGGTGGAGAAGGAGCCTGGTGCTTTTGAGACAGTGATGGCTATATTAAAACTGTTGGTTGTCTGAGAAATTGTGAGAAAAGTATGCCTTACTCTGGTAGGTCACTTGTTTCCTATCTGGGATACAGCTAGATTTGGATGCAGAGGATGATGTTAAAATAGGGTCCTGCTTCGGTGCAAGGGAAATGAGCAAGTTTAAATCAAAAACAAAAATATAATATACTGCAGCTTACCAATGCTTAAATGTAGTGGCTGCAATAGTTTTATTTATTACACTTTTTCCTTTATTTGCACCTGGTGATCCACCCAGTAACACACTTCTTGTCTTAGAGTCCTCTATCTATGGAGTCACCTTTGGACAACAACATTTTCGGAAGAGGTGTAAAGTGAAGAGGTGTTAGATGGACTAGTAGATTTAGATGAACTTTACATAGCGGACTAAAAAATTAAAGCCTACCTCCAGTTAACACTTTTTAAACAGTTACTGTAAGGGTCTTGTAAATACCCCCCTTAATTATGTACTTACTTTGTCCTGTGCTATAACTTAATTTAGAGTGCTTCTTAAACATTGGCTTTTTAACTGGCAAGTTTTAATATGTGTCAGCATTGTTATTATTATTATTATTATTATTATTATAGGAAAGTTGATAAAGAATGTGAGATAACTTTAGGAGGTTTTGGCTAAAAGCCTAGATGATGTTTACCAGAATATAATCATAAATACTGATAAATATGTCTAGGACATAATTGGAACTAAGCTTGTACAATAATACACACATATATACTTTATCAAGATGTGTAGTAATTACTAACAGGTGTTATTAAGAGTGACCAACATGTGTACAGACAATTCTATGAAAGTGGGTTTGTCTTTAATAATGACAAGCAATGGGTGGACATTACCGTTATTGGTCTCTATTGGTGTAATGTAAATATTGCTTGGTCATATCTTGATAATGTATTGTATTTAAGATACTGAACCAGGAAATAAAGAGCGAGTGATGTATTATTCTGTGTCCATGTGTTGACTTTGGTCTGCATTGCTTCCCGCAGAGCTCTGTGTGTGTGTCTCTGGGGTGAGGAAAAGAAGGTGCTGGCAAGGGTTAGTATAGGAGTAATATATAGGGAATAATTCTTAATGATAGAAAGATATTATTAAGTTGTTGTAAAGTTAGGTTGTGTAACCTTTCAGTGGTGTCAGAAGATTGGGTTGGTAGAGGCCACCTTTAGCGGACTCATACTGGGTTAATAGTTTGAAGAGAACCAGATGGCAGCTGCTTCAGTGCATATGTCTTCTAGGATGCTCAGGAGAACTGCATGGAAATCTGCTTAAAACGCATATTGTCCGTAATTTTAGCAGTGTTTTTAGTATTTTTATGGAGTTGGACGTGGTCATTTGGGGTCCATGCGATAAGCTGCTTTACTGCATATTGTCGCACTCGATTGCTCGCCCTTCTCGGACAAGAGCCTCAAGCACTATTGTAGCGCTGAGAGAAGCACTGGAGCTTGGAGCCCATGCAGAAACCACAAAGCTTGGAGCTCGTGTGTGACCACAAAGCTTGGAGCTCGTGTGTGACCACAAAGCTTGGAGCTTGTGGGGATATTAAGAAGCCTAGGCAGGTAGGGATATGTCATGGAGAGACATAAGTAAGATAGGGAACTCTATTCCACACACCCAGACAATTGAGTGAATAACCTTAAAGTGATAAGGGTTTATCTTATTAATGCAACTAGTAAGTGTTAAGTAGCTTTGTTGATAAGTTTCTAGAGATGTTAGGGTGCACCGCGTTCCTCGGTAAAGGTGTGCCTGCCCTGGATCTTGCAAATGCCAGTAGGCAGCTTGACAGAGTCAGTATAGCGTATTTTTGAGTGTGACAACTTTAGGTCTTGAGAGAGATGCCTGGCTGGTTGATCCCCTTAGCCAGTGAGTAGTTGCACTCTCATAAATACATAAGGCCTGCTCGCATAATCTGTTTTTTTTCCTTCTAAGATGAAGGATTCCTTAGATAAATAGAGGGTCTCACGTTTATCTATAGCATCATTTATGGTGTTAAGAAAATATATATTTATATAGAAATTATGGAAGGAAAGCTAAAATTAAGGAAATAACTAAAATGAGAAAGAAAAAAGATAAAGTGCTGAAGAGAATAAAAAAGAAAGTTGCTGAAAATAAGAACAGAATTAGAGATGAGGAAAGTCTTTTTAAGACTTACAGTTGAGAGGTCTATGTCACTCCCTTTTGAGCAGGGGAGAGTTAATTCTCTCTCCCCTGATTGGGAAGAGTCACAGGAGAATAGGGAAAATGTACAGTTAATAAAAGAGATTCAGGAAGGTTCAGAATTTGCTCAATTGTTGAAGGATACAATGAGTTTGAAGGAAAAGCGGAAGTATATAATACAAAATAAAATGAGTACCCTTGGGAATACATTTGGGCATTCCCTTCCACAGTAAAAAATAAATAAATATATATATATACCGTATTTTTCGCACCATAAGACACACTTTTTTTCCCCCAAAAAGTGGGGGAAAGTCTCCCTGCGTCTTATGGTGCGAATACCTGAAAAAAACCCGCCCCCCACCCCCCCGTCGCCGCCGCGAGCCCGCAGTGTAATGCAGCATAGAGCGCTCTGCTCTGATCTCACACAGTGAGAAGACAGAGCAGCTGCAGTACTTCATTTGGCCACTGGGGCTTCATTCGGCCCCAGTGGCCAAATGAAGTACTGCGGCGGCTGGAGCTGCTCTGTCTTATTTATGAATGGGATCTGGCTGCAGAGTGGAGCTCCACTAGGCGCAGGGTGATGACATCATCACAGCGCGGTGGTGGCGGGAGATATGAATCTCCCTCTCAGCTCTGTCAGGATGGACACAGGTATGGCTGTATTTCATGGGACTGCTATATGGCTGTATTTCATGGACACTCCTATGTGTTGTATTTCATGCATCTGGTATGTGGCTGTATTTCATGCATCTGGTATGTGGCTGTATTTCATGCATCTGGTATGTGGCTGCACTGGTAAATATTTTAGTACACCATTTGGATCAGAATTTTTTTCTTCTTGTTTTCTTCCTCTAAAACCTAGGTGCGTCTTATGGTCAGGTGCGTCTTATGGTGCGAAAAATACGGTATATATATATATATATATATATATATATATATATATATATATTAGAAAAAAAGTCCACATTTATAAATGTACCCCATGCTGTTAAATCCATAACTCCAGGATTGATGAGTATTTCTATAAATTAATGCAAATGCTAGTTAGGAAATCCTGAGTGTTTCTCTTCAGTTAATGATGCCAAATGCTGTTTTTGAAGAGCTTCTAGGGACTAGAGCCCTTTACAATTCTCTATCTATCCAGGGGGATCTGAATGGAGTACAGGAGTACATATGCGGATACAGGAATCTGTGAAGACAGCCGTAACTGGATAGGTACCATTACCTTGTTACATGACTGGGCTAACCTTTACTTAAGTGTACTGATAATAGGGAGAGAAATGATAAGGATTCAATGTGTTCATATATTTGTAGTATGCTTTTATCACATATTATAGTTTTTGCTTGATAAAACTTTGCTGATTCCAATAACTATTGGTAAGTTTAATTTGAATGCTTTGTGAGAAACGTGACGTCACTACTAAATTACATGTATTTAATAATACCACCATTCCTCTACCGAGGAACCTGATCAGATGGATTTAAATCTTAAGAATGTTGCAATTGCAAATTATTAGGAAAATTAAGTTTAGAAAAATGTTTTAATGTAGGTGTAGAGTTACGCCTTAAAATAATGTTTCTCCTATCGTTCACTGACAGGCGCAGCTCTCCATTACGTGTGGGGTTTATTCTGGTCTCACTAGGAGTTAACTAGGCAGGGAAAAGAAACAGCTGCCCCACCCCCCATGGGGCCGTCCTCTCTTCCCACATAAACCCCTTCCATTGCATAGCTCATCAGTTTAAATGCCTAGTTTGGAAGGAGTTGACCTGGCTTCCCTTTAGGGGAATTGCGGTCCTGTTTGTGACCATTCTTTTTTTATTTTATTTTCTTGTCTTCTATCAAGATGATCTGCTATCAAGAAGCCGGTTGGGGCATGGAGAGTCCATGGGCTCTGTACTGTCCCCGACCTGGCCAACTGATGCGAGCCAGTCCCGCAGTATGGGGACCCGCCGCATAGTGCCCGTTCTGTGCGGCTGGCCGGGGGTGATCCCCACTTAGCCCAGCCCGGATGCGATTCGGTAGGGCGAATTTCTGGCCTGCAGCATGCCGTGCAAGCAGGGGCGGAAAGTCTGCGACTGGGTGGCTAGCCATGGCGCTCATCCGGAGTGGTGAGAGAGAGTTCCTCCCTCCCCCCCTTTTCAGGGGGGGAAGGGGGACCGACGAACAAAAAAATATATATTTTTTCTTTTTGTCTAGGTAGCTGCCGGCAGGGGCGCGTGGAGCTCCTGCCCCCCCTTCACACCCCCCTGCCCCCGCACCACTCCCCGTCCGTCTGCGCCATCATTTTAGTTTTCGCCGCCATGCGGCGATCGGCCGCCATTTTGTCATAGCCGCAGACATATCTGACCTATGGGACTTTCCCTCTAGCGCTCAGAGCGGTCGTTTGCGGTACTGGAAGTGTCTGTACAGGGGGTTTCGGCCTCTAGTGTCTAACGGCGGCCATTTTGACCACATGTCTCTGCAAAAACGTGTGTGCAGCGGTTTCCCTTCTCTCTGGAGCGGTGGTGATCGGACGGCAAGGCTCTTCTGACGATCCTCCGGGGTTACTGGCAGCAAAAAACAGCAAGTAACAGCTGAGCTCCCATGTGGGTGCTGGTGGCGGTGGGTGCAGTCCTCCTGGGTTCCCTGGTGCGCTGTGGGGCGGTGGTGTGCGGCAGTGTGGGGGTGCCTCATCCTCTTTAGTACCACGTGTGTTTCACTGAGAGGGGTCTGGGGGCTGCTGGGGAGGCATCAGCGGCGGCGCAATCTGCGCAAGGGGCATTTTTGGACCAGCTACGGGCGGTCTTTAGTGAATTTCTGCCCTGGGCGGAGGTCGCCCAACAGGCCTCCAAGAAGCGTCCCCTTCCCCCCCCTTTTTCATCGGGGGAGGATTCTGATCTGGAAGTGGCCTCAGGGGTCTCAGGGACCCCAGTGGACCTATCTGATGGGGAACTGGGCCCATCGGACGGTGAAGAGGATCAAGGGGCGGCGGCTGCGTGCGAAAAAGCGTTGGTCGGCGCTATTATCACTGGCATTCGCACTACGCTGCGATTGAGCCAGGATGGTGAATCGCAGACTTGTGCGTATGTGTGTGGGTCCTCTAGGCCCCCAAGGCTTACCCTTACGATCAATTTTTTGATTGTTTTCTTTACCGTGAATGGCAACGTCCGCAGCTTTCCTTTTCGCTGCCAAAACGGTTCGCTGCTCGCTATCCCTCTGAGGAAAGCTTTTTGAAAAAAATGGGAATCGACTGTGGTAGACCCACCAATAGCCCGCCTTAGTAAGGCGACGACTATTCCTCTGGAAGGGACTCCTTCTTTCAAGGACCCCGCTGATAGAAAAACAGAGGCACTTTTAAAGTTGCTTTTCGTGGTGGCAGGTTCCGCTGTGCGGCCAGCCCTGGGGTCCACCATGGCGGCTCAACATCTGTCGGAGCGCATGGCGGACCTTCAGTCCGATCTGGAATGCGGCCGCCTGATGGATGCACCGCAGAGGGCTGAGTTTTTGCTCCAAGGGTTCAAGTACCTTTGTGACGCGGACGTGGATTTACTGCCGATGTTATCCAGGATAGCGATTTTTGCCGTTATCCTCAGACGGATACTTTGATTGCGTTCTTGGTCAGGCGACCATGCTTCCAAAAAATGTCTTGCTGACCTCCCTTTTCAGAGTGGACGTCTATTTGGTCCACATTTGGATGAGATCATAAAAGACTTTACTTGAGGTAAGAGTACCTTTCTTCCGGAGCCCCGGAGGCGCGAGTTTCGCCGTAGACAGGGGCTCTCTCCCTCGGGTCAGAAGAGGTTTTTTCGCACCCCGAGCGCAACAGGTAAAGGGACCCGTCCTGGTAAGGTCTCTGCAGGGGCTGGTAAGCGGCAGTGGCAGCGCAAAACCTAAAAGGCGGAAGACAAGTCCTCAGCCTGATGGGTTGCCCCCACCCGGGTTTCGGGTGGGGGGACGTCTTCTGGGGTTCGCAGACCGGTGGCTGTTCACCGATCGTTGGGTCCGGGAAGTGGTGTCCGTCGGATACAGGATAGAGTTCAACACTCTACCCCCAGACAGGTTCTTGCCATCAAACTTAGGGCTCCCGCAGGATCGCCAGGAGGCCCTTTTCGTGGCTGTAAAAGCACTTTCAGGCCAAGGAATGATTGTGCCAGTGCCTCCAGAAGAGAGGTTTTGAGGTTTCTACTCGAATCTATTTGTGGTTCCCAAAAAAGGGGGGGTTCGGCCAGTACTGGACCTAAAGGCCCTGAACCGGTATGTCAGGGCGCGGAAATTCCGGATGGAATCTATCCACTCGGTTGTGGCCGCCCTCCATCAGGGGGAGTTTCTGGCGTCCCTGCACATCAGGGATGCGTACCTCCATGTAACCATTTGTCCACGGCATCAGTGCTTCCTGCGCTTTGTGGTGGGAGACCTCCATTTTCAATTCGTGGCTCTCCCCTTCGGTCTGGCCTCGGCACCCTGAGTTTTCACAAAACTGCTAGCCCCGGTGTTGGCGTTGCTGCAACAGAGAGGCATTGCGGTAGTAGCTTACCTAGACGACTTGCTCGCAGAGTCCGCCTCGGCTCTGGAGGAGAATGTGAGGATCACAATGAGCTTGCTGCAGGATTTCGGCTGGTTACTCAACCTGCAGAAATCGTCGGTGTCACCAACCAGTCGCCTGGAATACCTGGGTCTGATATTGGACACAGTGCAGGCGAAGGTGTTCCTCCCTCCAGCCAAGTTGCTGTCTCTGCAGTCGGCAGTGCGAACCCTTCTGTCGCGCCGCCGGTCTTCGTTACGATTCTGTATGCGAGTGCTTTGGGCTCATGGTCTTGTCTTTCGAGGCGATACCATTTGCCCAGAGTCACACTTGTCTCCTTCAGCGAGCAATTCTGGCTTGGTGGGACAGGTCACCTCGATCCTTGGACCTTCTGATTCGTCTGAGCTCACAGACCAGGGTGTCTCTGACCTGGTGGCTTCGGGACTCGGCCCTGACTCAGGGGAAGTCGTTCCTGCCCCTCCAGTGGGTGATCATCACCACGGATGCCAGTCTTTCAGGCTGGGGATGGATCCTGGGGCAGCTATCGGCCCAGGGCCGTTGGATGGCACAGGAGGCTCACCTCCCCATCAATGTACTGGAGCTGAGAGCAATCAGATTGTGCCTATCTCACTGGAGAGTGAGATTGCAGGACCGCCAGGTCCGAATTCAGTCGGACAATGCCACAGCAGTGGCGTATGTGAACCATCAGGGCGGCACAAGAAGTACAGCAGCTGCGGCGGAGGCAGCTCTGATACTGCGTTGGGCGGAACGTCACATTCCGGCAATCTCCGCCATTTACATTCCAGGTGTGGAGAACTGGCAGGCGGATTTTCTCAGTCACCAGACGCTGGACCAGGGAGAGTGGTCCCTCCACCCGGAGGTCTTCAACCAGATTTGCCGCAGATGGGGGACGCCGGACGTGGATCTCATGGCATCTCGGTTCAATCACAAGGTGGAGACCTTTGTGTCCAGAACGAAGGATCCTTTGGCAGTGGCCACGGATGCTCTGGTGGCCCCCTGGGGCCGTTACCGACTTCTGTATGCCTTCCCTCCGATAAAACTGTTACCACGATTGATCTGCAGGATAGTGGCGGAGGGAATACCAATAATCCTGGTGGCTCCAGATTGGCCTTGGCACACTTGGTACGCCGATGTGGTGCAAATGGTGGCAGATGCCCCCTGGCGGCTTCCGCTGAGAGATGATCTTCTGTCTCAGGGGCCCATTTTGCACCCTGCTTTACCCTCGCTGGCTTTGACGGCTTGGCTATTGAGTCCCAGGTGATAGGGGAGTCGCTGACTCAGTGATCCCTACATTGTTGAAGGCTCGCTAGTGTACTTCCCGCAAGATTTACCACCGCACCTGGAAGGCTTATATAGCTTGGTGCGAGGCGGAGGGTCATAACTCTCGCTCTTATGTGGTATCCAGGGTCCAAACTTTTTTGCAGCAGGGCCTGAACAAAAAACTGGCTTTAAGTACTCTTAAGGGCCAGATATCGGCTCTGGCAGTTCTTTTCCAGAGACCTTTGGCTTCGCACTCGTTGATTCGTACCTTTTTTCACGGTGTACATGTGGCGCCTCGGGTGAAGGTTCCGTTGGCTCCGTGGGACCTGAATTTGGTGCTTTCTGTACTTCAGAAACCGCCTTATGAAAAAATCAGGGAGATTTCCTTGCAACTGCTCTCGCAGAAGGTGGCTTTCCTAGTAGCCATCACCTCCGCCAGACGGGTGTCTGAAAAATGAGAGCAGCACTCTCGTGCAAGTCTCCCTACTTAGTCCTGCATAAGGATAAGACGGTCTTGCGACCCTCTCCTTCCTTTCTTCCGAAGGTGGTTTCTTCCTTTCACATTAATGAAGATATTGTCCTTCCTTCATTGTGCCCTTGTCCATCGCATCCAAAAGAAATTGAATTGCATGCTTTGGACGTAGTGAGGGCCTTAAGAGTGTATTTGTCTGCTACAGCTTCTTTTCGAAAAGCTGATGCCCTGTTTGTGTTGCCTGAGGGTCCTCGCAAAGGTTTGGCTGCTTCCTCGGCTACGATCTCTCGTTGGATCAGACAGACTGTGACCCATGTGTATTCTGTTCGGGGCAAGGTTCCCCCTTTTCCGGTCACGGCTCATTCTACCCGGGCTGTTAGCACTTCCACACTTTCAGACACCAGGCCTCGGTGTCGCAGGTGTGCAAGGCAGCCACTTGGGCCTCGGTTCACACTTTCACTAAGTTTTATAAGGTTGATGTGTTTGTATCTTTGGATGCTGCTTTTGGCCGCAAAGTTTTGCAGGCGGCAGTGTAGGTGCGTCTGGCGCCTCCTTAGAGGTTCTGTTGGGTACTGTTGTTAGCGTTTGCCCACCCCTCTTTTTGACACAGCTTGGGGACATCCCCACACGTAATGGAGAGCTGCGTCTGTCAGTGAACGATAGGAGAAAAAGGGATTTTATTAAAACTTACCGTAAAATCCCTTTTTCTACGAGTTCACTGACAGACGCAGCACCCACCCCTCTGTGCTCTGTTCTTTATACAGCTTGTGTATGAACTGATGAGCTATGCTATGGAAGGGGTTTATGTGGGAAGAGAAGACGGCCCCATGGGAGGGGCCAGCTGTTTCTTTTCCCTGCCTAGTTAACTCCTAGTGAGACCAGCATAAACCCCACACGTAATGGAGAGCTGCATCTGTCAGTGAACTCGGAGAAAACTATTTTACGGTAAGTTTTAATAAAATCCCTTATTTTATTTTTTTAATATATTTTTTGATGTTGGGAAGCTAGCTTAACTGTTTGTATACTGCTTAGGTAATGACTTAAAGTGATAACTGCTTATGTGTACATATGCAAATGGTAAATTGTTAAGTAGAGGTATTAATGGGACCCTAAGGATCCCAGATGAGAAGCTTGAGACAATCCAGGAATTTCTGATATTCAGCCGGCTAAAGTAAGCCTTTGCTTATCGGTTATCAGACTTTCTTTGATTGGTAAAGCATTTTCGGGACAAAGGGTGCCTATTTAATTCTCCTTATTCTAACTGTATTGCATGGGGTTTATTAGTTATGTTGTCACTGTCTACTGTCCATCGGAGTGTTATAGATACAGAAAAAAACGAAAGAATGGTGCAGTTTACAAGTTGTATGAAACACACATCTGCTGTAAAAGTAGTGTAGAGACAAAAGGATATAGGTACATGTCAAGTATGAACCAGAGCTGTGGTTCAGCCTATACTGAGCCCTTAGATAAGGGGTTAGAGTAGACAGGGACCCACTATGGGTAACTGAGTTACCAAGGTCCACATGGACTAGAAAATGATGCATATTAAAGAATTAGAGAAAGAGCTATGTGAGCAGGTTGGTTCAAGGGTGACAAGAAAAATATTAGACATAAAGGGAAGCATTACGTAGTTTATTTGACTTCTGGTTTAAACACTACTTTTAATAAGTCTAAGGCCTCATACACACGGGCGTATTGAAAAAACGAGCTGTAACGTCGGGACCGACGCCAGAAAGAAATTGGCGTTAAAAACGCAATTTCATCTGTGTTTTGCATTGGCGTTAATGCACGTTATTGAGCGTCAGTGCTACGTCGCATTTTGTTTGAAAAGACAGCCCTCTGCTATTTTTGGACCTGAAAATGCCGACCCCAAAAACGCTGGTTAACGTCTCTATGGCGCTAATGCGCATTAGTGAGCGTTTTGCTGGCTTAGCGTCAAAAAACGCTCTAGCGATGCAGCTTCAGAATGCACTGGCCATGGGTTCTGCTTGCAGCTTACAAACGCCGACGCCATCTACAGCTCAAAAACGTCAGCGTGTGTATGGCTTTTTAAACATGAGAAAGCCTAAACAGAGAAATGCGGGTAGAAATATATAGGAATCACATAATTTTAGCTCTGGCCAAACAGAAAATGTTATAGGTAATCATAAAAAAAATATTACAAGAGCATTATCGGGGCCCATTTAATTATAGAAGCAAGAGTTAAGTTTATTATAGTAGATGGCATGAAAGACATATTAGAACAAAATAAGTAAAGCAGATTTTAGAGAGGTAAGAGTAAGGATGGCAAGGTCACACATGAGATTGTTGTTATTCATAGTCATAACAATATGTGCCAGCTTAATTAATCTAATGATAAACAATGTCATCACAATTATTTTTAATCCGTTTCCCAGGCATGGTAAAAATAATTTTCAATTTAAAAGTATACTGGGTTTATATTACATAAGATAACTTTATTCTTTGATAGTGGAAACACTGCAGTTTTTTTGTTTTTTTTTAAAGGGAAATTAAGTAAAGCCCCTCCTTTTATTAGAAATGTCTGTGTTATTGGAATTAGGGTGTGATATTGATATGATCACTTTATTAATTTCTGATATGATGTTAACAATTTTATTAATAATATTGAGATATTGTAATTGGTTTAGACAACCTTTGGCGGAAATACAGGTTATTAGGAAAATATGTAACATGGGGTTACTTCGGCTTAGTATAGATTGTTATTAATTATAATACAGCTGTCATAATATTTTTGTTTTTATTCATTGTTATTTTTGAAATTCAAAGCAGAGTGTGTGGATTATAAATTATGTGTTTTTTCCTTGTAAGTGCTAAAGAAAACGTTTACGTTTACAGACATCTCCATAGCCGCACTATATGGTTATTATTTATTATGTTATGACATCAGGAATATTATGTCAAATGGAAACCTAAGGGCTTGTGTTATCTTGCTGAAATGAACAACAGAGCAAGCAAAGCGAGTTTGTAATATAGCCAGGGAAAGGTTTTTGGTTTATGAAACTAGAGGCTATATATTGATTTTTAAAAAAATGGATATTAAACCTAATATCCATTTATATATATTTACAAAAGTTGAACTAGAAGTTTGCTAATGAGATTTTGGTAAAGAAAATGTGAAATTGAATAACTCTTAAAGCATTTATAGAGTTTAAACAAGCAAAAAAAAAAAGGTTTTGCAAATGGTATATGCATGCTTTTGTAAAAGTTGCTAAGATTTTGTTAGGAATGTTTGTTTGCATACAGTCCTAGAGAGACTGCCTTTTTGGTTTTACTTCACTCATTTGGTATGTTGCTAATATTCATTTCATTTGATTATGACAATTATGTGTTGCAAGGTTGCAGAAAAGGTTCTAAGGCAGAATACCTGCTTAGGTAAAGTGTGCTGTTCTGGGGCCCTCTGGCTCCAGGGGATTTTTACCTCAGATCACTTCTGGATCTAATCTAGGATTGGGCTCTTTTAATGATTAGTTGAATCCTGCTGCAATATTGAGTTTGAAGATGTTCAATTGAATATATACATGTCTAGTAATAAAAAAAAACAGCTATGAAACATTTTTATTTTCACATGCTTATGTTCTTCTGTTTGAATTTTTTAATGGCAAGCATTTTATTGTTAACACCTTCGGGGGGGAGGGGGGGTGGGTGTTGAGACTTGAAAAATACTTTATCTAGTAGTTTGATTCTGTGGTTATTCGTGTTGACTGGAGAGTATCTGCCCCCTATTTTTACGCCTCTATTCGGATGTTCTACTTGAAGAAATTGCTGGATACTTGAATGGGGATCCTTGTTGTTGTTAAAAGCACGGGAGGTCCTGAAAAGGCCATGTCAAGCCGTCATTTCAGTAAGACCCTTCTCTACTCTTCAAAATACTGAAGGTTGAAAGAGACTCCTGTGAAAGTTCCTTCCTGGGGTGTCTGGAGGAAGAGATGCCAGCCCAAGGCCTGGAAATTCCAGTGGACAAAAGAGAGAGCAATCTGAGGTGCCAGCCTGATGACCGGAGTGACCTAACCTAAAGGATGACTTCTTTGTGTTTGTTTCTTCTTGCAGCATCAGTTCCAGTTTGTCAGTGGATGTCAAGTTTTGTCCTTACCAAGAGGCAAGCACTTATGGGGTGCATAGATTTATTTCTCCTGGTTATATGAAAAAAGCTACAGAATCCTCAAAAGTGTTCAAAAGTTTAAGAAATTAACTTGAGGACTAAAATAATGTGGACTTTGTACAACCTGGACTTTTGCAAGGCTCAATACACTGAGCCTTTTCTGTTCTGTTCTATTTTGCTGAAGCTTACTTTATGTACTGTATTTTTGAGTACTGTCATGTTCTCCTTGTTTCCTTATTTCTCATGAACATTTGCTATACAGTTGAGAGCACCCTTATGTATAATTATTATCTTGCCATATGCAATGAAATGTGTTATGTGTATGATTTCAAAACTAAAATGTAGAAGATTTGAAAGGGATAAAGAGGATTAGCAGGACTATATGCTAGACCTATATTAGTGATCCTATTGGAGGATCAAAGGGGAGATTTGTAAGGGTCTTGTAAATACCCCCCTTAGTTATGTACTTAATTTGTCCTTTGCTATAACTTAACTTAGAGTGCTTCTTAAACATTGGCTTTTTAGCTGACAAGTTTTAATATGTGGCAACATTGTTATTATAGAAAAGATAATAAAGAATGTGAATAAGATAAATGTAGGAGGTTTTGGCAAAAAGCCTAGAACATGTTTACCAGAATATAATCATAAATATTGATAAATATGTCTAGGACATTATTGGAACTAAGATTGTACAATAATACACACATATATACTTTATCAAGATGTGTATTAATTACTAACAGGTGTTATTAAGAAGGACCAACATGTGTATAGACAATTCTATGAAAGTAGGTTTGTCTTTAATAATGACAAGCAATGGGTGGACATTTCCTTTATTGGTTTCTGTTGGTGTAATGTTGTAAATATTGCTTGGTCATATCTTGATAATATATTGTATTTAAGATACTGAACCAGGAAATAAAGAACGAGTGGTGTATTATTCTGTGTCCATGTGTTGACTTTGGTCTGCATTGCTTCCCGCAGAGCTGTGTGTGTGTGTGTGTGTGTGTGTGTCGGGGGTGAGGAAAAAAAGGTACTGGCACAGGTTAGTATAGGAGTAATATATAGGGAATACTTCTTAATGATAGAAAGATATTATTAACTTGTTTAACTAAACTGTTTAACTGTTTAGTTTAACTAACCTAATACAGTGAGGGTAAAAGGTATTTGATCCCCTGCTGATTTTGTACATTAGCCCACTGACAAAGAAATGGACAGTCTATAATTTTATTGGTAGCTTTATCTTAACATTGGAAGACAGAATAACCACAAAAACATCCAGAAAAATGCATTTTAAAAAATCAATTTGCATTTTAATGAGTGAAATAAGTATTTGATCCCCTATCAGCAAGATTTCTGGCTCCCAGGTGTCTTCTATACAGGTAACGAGCTTAGATGAGGAGCACTCTCTTAAAGGGATAAAAGACACCTGTCCACAGAAGCAATCAATCAGATTCCAATCTCTCCACAATTGTCAAGACCAAAGAGCTGTCCAAGGATGTCAGGGACAAGATTGTAGACCTACACAAGCCTAGAAGGAGTTACAAGACCATTGCCAAGCAGCTTGGTGAGATTGTGATAACAGTTGGTGCGATTATTCGCGAATGGAAGAAAGCAAAATAACTTATTATCTCCCTCGGTCTTGGGCTCCATGCATGATCTCACGTCGTTGAGTTTCAATGATCATGAGAACGGTGAGGACTCAGCCCAGAACTACACAGGAGAATCTTTTCAGTGATCTCAAGGCAACTGGGAAAGGAAAATGTATTGATTTTATGAGCTGCAGACTTCCCGTTCGGCCATAATATAGAATGGGATATAAATATTTTTTTAGACAATAGTTCAGTTTATTCAGCTCATAGATGCTTCCGTTTTCTTATCTGTTTTTTTTTTAATTTTTAGTTTATCTCTGCTATTTGATTTTATTTTTTTGTTTATTCTTGTATTATACTTTTCATTGGTTGATGCATATTGTTCTTTTTGATATATGCGTTTAAAGGGGATACTGTAATACTGTATATTATTTAAATTCCATATATACATGCAGTTTAAGGAGTGGTGCTAACTAATACAGTATTTCACAAAAGTGAGTACACCCTCACATTTTTGTAAATCTTTTATTATATCTTTTCATGTGACAACACTGAAAAAATGACTCTTTGCTGTCCCCTCAAATTAACTCAACACACAGCCATTAATATAACACACTCAAACTTCAGGCCCTCCTACTGTGCTCAGAGCTAATTAGTCAGATATTTAGATATAATATTTGTAATCATATATGAGCAGCTGCCAAAATAATTAATAGAACATCAATAACACAAATACAACATCAGTCCATTATCCAAATATCTGGATGTTAACCAGTTCCCGACCGCGTACTGTATATTTACTGCTGCAGCGTCCCGCCGTATATAAGTGGCGGCTCGCCCTTGCGCAGCTAGCGGGCAGGAGCGACCCGCCGGCGGCGCACTCCCGTTCCTGCCGCACTCTGCAGAAGTGTGCCCGTGGCTCGGGCGGACCCGATGTCCGCCGGCGAGCCGCGATGACCTGCCTGAGAGAAAAAATGGGGAACCCGCCGATGTAAACACGGCGGTTCCACGCTCTGTCAGTGGGCATGTAAGAGATCTACAGATCCCTTATGCCCATGGTAACCCAGCCCCCTCACAGTTAGAACACGCCTAGGGAACACAGTTAACCCCTAGATCTCCCCCTGCAGTTTAACCCCTTCACTGCCAATGACATTTATACAGTAATCAGTGGATATATACATTTTTTTTTTTGTTTATAAACAGATATTTACATTTCTGATCACTGTATAAATGCCATTGGTCCCAAAAAAGTTTTAAAAATGTCTGACATGTCCACCCCAATATCAAAGTTCTGATAAAAATTGCAGATCGCCGCCATTATCAGTAAAAAAAAAAAAAAAAAATTGTAAAAACGCCAGAAATGAGGAAAAATATAAATTGGCCAAAACCGATGAATACATTTTTTTTTATATATTTTTTTGGATTTGTATTTTAGCAAAAAGTAAGAAATATTGTTTTTTTTTCAAAATTGCCACTCTTTTTTTGTTTAGAGCGGTGATCAGAAATGATGCAGAGGCGATCAAATACCACCAACAGAAAGCTCTATTTGTGGGGAAAAAAGGACAAACATTTTGTTTGGGTACAACGTCGCACGATCGTGCAATTGTCAGTTAAAGCGGCGCAGTGCCGAATCGCAAAAAGTGCTATGTTCCTAACATGGGAAATCCTTCTGGGGGGGAGTGGTTAAAGCGACGTTCCTGGCTACTTATTTCATATGGCTCTCAGATGCTTCCGCCTCCATTGCCTTGCGGCTCCACAGCAGGTTCCCTACTGCATATTCGCAAAGCACGCTGCGCTTTGTGAAAGGCCTGGCAGTAGGGGAAGGAGAAGGGGGGCTGAACTACAGGATGATGTTGCCCCCCCTCGCCCCCACCCCCCGAAAGGTGTCAAATGTGGCACGGGGGGGAGGCAGATAAGCGGAACTTCCCCTTTTAGGTGGAGCTCCACTTTAATATAAAAAGCATCAGAGCTCAACTGTTACATGGCAAGTCAGGGCCTAGGATGGAGGAGCTGTACAGAGATCAGTTTGAAGATTAACTCAGGTACTGCCAAGTACTGTACTATTGGATGAAAAAACATTAGGGATATATTACGCTCATGAAATGTAAATTCTCACCAATAAAATTATAAACAGCTGCAACACTGAAAGTGAGATATAAACACATAAAAATGTAATACAATAAGAGTGTTGCACTATAAATACTCAGTACTCTAATAATCTGTGAAGTATATCAAAAACTGAATTACAGTCCTCAGTGGGTAATTCCACTGTGAATATATAGCTCACAGAAGGTGCAAATTTCAAAAAACTTTTTGTCACGATCAGGCGTCCGGCTCGAAGACCAGTTGCTATAGCAGTTGCAGGACTACCACTGACCAGCAGGATATGTGCACAGGTAGTCACCCTGGCAGATGACACAGGCTCACCTAAGGTGCGGAGTCTAAGTACTAACTGGTGTTCACCAGAGCTCCTGATGGTGGAGATGGATTTAGCTGCGTGTTAGTACCAGGTCACGGTCCTCAGGATTGCCCCACGAGGGTGTTAGCAAGCCGGGGTCCAGTAGCGGATGAGCAGATAAGGATCTAACAGGAGCGTGGTCAGTAAACAAGCCAAAAGGTCGGTAACAAGTAGTCGCAGGTTGCGATCAGGCAGTAGAGTAGCCAAGGAACAAGCCAAGGGTCGATAAGGAATGGTAGCAAAATACGGACAGCAGCAGGGAAGACAAGAGCAAGGCACTGGCTGAGAAAGCACAATAACCTGGCAAAGAGGAAGTGCAGAGACAAAGCTTATATAGGAAGTAAAAACAGAAAAACAACACCGCGCTACTTCCAGATGTAAGCAGCAGCCAAATACCCAATCAGTATTACAATACAAATAAACAAAGGGCTGCGCTATGCATATGAAGTTCATAAAATCAAACAGTCCAGACTCTATCTTCAAAAGGCAGAGAGTATGTGTTGAGCAATCAGGTATAAATGAAGGTGTGGCACCACCTAAATTCCTTGATAACAGATAACTCCCTCCTCAGCAAATTATCAGTGACAACATCCAATGTGCAGCTCAATCAGGAATTAATAAGCGTCTCCTCCAATCATGCCACATCCAGCGAGTCACCAGCCCAGCATGTTAAAACAAAGGAGAAGCCACATTGCCCAATATCATTTGGGTCATTTATTGATAAAGAATTAAAACTACTCACAAGCAGATGAAAACTTGTGTACAATAAAAGCCGGCATTAAAACAAAGTGGTGACGTCAGCACGCACTCCCAACGTATGTTTCGTCATTAACAGACGTCGTCCTGGGGATAGGGCGTGCCGCTGATCGGCACCTTTAAATAGCCCGCCCCTCACTCTATCCGAGGTGAGGGCAAAAAGCTTAGTTCGCCATCTTGGTCCAGGGAACCCGGGACCGATGTGCGATCACATTTTAAAAAGAACTTTATTGTGTCTCCTAATCCCGATTACATTGCAAATCAAGTTCCAACAAATTTCTAACATTATAGCCAATAAATATAAGTCGGAAACTTGTGTTAATCCGAATTATTAAACTATTATTAAACTTAAACTCTAGAATAATCAAATTGTTTTAAAAAAGAGCCGATCTCCCTCTACCTCATTCAAGGGATAGTGTAGTCTTAATCACAGTGACAAAAATCTACTAAATCTATGTACCCTCACCCCGAATAGGATTCACAAAAAGGGGCATAAACGATACCGTATTAAACCACTCCTGGTTAGACCTATCATTTTACCCAAACAAAAATCCCTATATTGATCTCATTATTTCATCTCATATTAGTGATTTAGACAAATTCTGAATCATAATGTGCACAGATGTTATATCATAGTATATTAGATAAATTGGGAATTATAATGTGCACAGATATCACAACATCATGTACTCCACCAACACAAAAGAATAAGGGATTATAAATCCCAAAGAAATGTTTAGTTATAATTATCAACCAAGATGAAAAATGTAACTACAAATAAAAACTATAACTAAATATGTGACCATACCATCCTATATTATAGGGTGTCACCCCAGATATGGACCAACTCTAAATGGACTAACCGTCCACAAGGAGCATCATATGATTTGGGATTTGGGGATTATAAATCCCCAAATATTTCATTATAATTATCAACCAAGATAAAAAATATATATAAAAAAATATAACTCCAGATAAAAATGTAACTAAATATAATTTGGAATCTGGAATCATATTGTGTACAGATGTTATAACATATTGTATTAATGATTCAAATACGTTTATAATTATAATGTGCACGAATATCCCACTTTGTAAGTACCATCAGAACAAAAGGATAGGGGGTTATGAATCTCAGAACAAATACTTTGTTATAGTTATCGACCAAATAGAAGAATGTAGCTCCAAAGACTAAAAATATAGCCAAATATACGTCCATACCATCCTATAATAAAAAGTATCGTCCCAAATATGGACCAACGCTAAATGGATTGGATGTCTAAAAGGAACAACATATGAGACATACAGGCTAAATGTTGAACAGAGACAATTATGAGTTATCAATAAATGCATTCACATCGATGTCAACATTAAGCCCAAAGGGGGTGTAGGTTTTAATCCTATAAAGAGTTCAAGATTCAACAGCAATCAA
Source organism: Glandirana rugosa (assembly GCA_018402905.1). Lineage (NCBI taxonomy): Eukaryota > Metazoa > Chordata > Amphibia > Anura > Ranidae > Glandirana > Glandirana rugosa. The sequence continues at coordinate 639,258 of BLSH010502848.1, forward strand.
GACATAAGGCAGGGTTGTCCAATGGATCAGGCAGAATATCCATTGGATCAGGCAGGGAGCTGTCCAGCATCCCGGATAGCTCAGTGAGAAGAATCAATGCCTGACACATTAATAAATAATTTCTTAAAAGTGTCCTGTGCAAGCATATGCTATAAAGTGCCACCATGCTGAAAGAAGAAGAATTCCAGTAGTGACAAAACTGGTCGGGTTAGGGCTCCATCCCAACACACCGCGACTTTTGGAGATTCTGGAATGCTGCAGGATGTTTTTATGATCAATATGCTTCTTTTCTACATATGACTGTAAGTGCAACACTTTTATTAAAATAAATGTTTTGATGGTATTACACTATGGGAGCCTTCTCTCTTTTTTGATATACTCCATATTCCTGATCAGAGAGACTGGAATAGGTACATCCGGACACAACCCTGGAAGTCTTGTGGCTCCATGCCAGTAACATGCTGTATATCTAGGAGGATATGTACGCAGGCTCTTTTTGATCTCCTATAAGAGTTCAATGCCATGGTGGTGGGATTCATCATGCAAGTTTTATTTTCAGCACCGTGGCACTTTATAGCATATACTTGCACAGGACACTTTTAAAGTGGTTGTAAACTCTCCCCCACAACTTTATCCCATTTAAATCTGCATAAAAAAACAATGAACACTGCTTGCAGATGTCTCCTTACTTGCTCAGTGTTGTAATCTGTCCTTTTCTTTATAATGATGCCATTAGCACATGCTCCGTTCTCCGCCTGATTTACGGCAGGCTCTCTGTGTGCTTATCTGTCCATAGATAAGGATGCTGTGACTCTAATTTACATAACCTGCAGCACAACACTCAAATCTCACGAGACTGCAGAATCCTTCAATGCTTCCTCCTACACCCCATGTGACCGTGTGACATCACATGGAGTGTAAACCTGGCATCAGACTACATATTAAAGTCTTATCAGCTCCAGCTGATAACACTGACACAGAGAGAACATTAGAATATCTCACAAGTAAATACTGTGCTGTAAAACAAATCGGCTATGAGTAGTGGAGAAGGGTTGCCATAGAAACGCTGGATCAAGGAAGAGGCCTGGCTAACAGTACAGGAAGGGACTACATGTAAGGGCAGAAGTATAATCCACTGTGGACTCAGGAAACCATACCTAAGATGGTGCTGTCTTACTCCTGGAAACATGATCTTTTAAAGTTTCTTAAAAAAGTAAGTAATATGCAATTTGGGCTGAATTGCGATGGCTATAGTATGATAATAACTTAATCTACTGTACTAAATGAAAAGAAGCATTTGAGTGGGAGAGTTTACTTCCTCTTTAAGGAAGAATTTATTAATGTTTTTTGAATTTTGTACCTTCTGTGAGCTATATATTCATAGTGGAATTACCCACTGAGGACTAGAATCACTTTTTTGATACACTTCACGTATTATTAGAGTACTGAGTATTTATAGCGCGACACTTTTATTGTATTACTGTACTATAGAATGCTTGCTCTGGGTACGTCTAATTTAATGTAGTCTTTCAAGCTCTTTGCGGGAGCAAATTTTCATAACTCATAATTGCATTATCCTTAATTACCCCACAAAAGACAGTAAAGTATATAATGAAAGTGCATGCTAAAGAGAGTGAGTGCAAAAGGACATCATGTTAGATAAAATATTCAGGCTTTCAAATTACTGCTCCAAACATAAACTGTGTAACAGTACATTAATATGAATTGTATTTTTCTTTCCCCTTTTTTGTGTAGGTCCTTGCAAAGAAGAAAACATCAACAGAAATTTTTATGAACCCAGAGTTTCTAAAAGAATTTATAGAAATGTATAAGTCTTTACCTTGCTTGTGGAAAGTAAAGTGTTCTGAATACTCCAATAGGCAGAAAAAAGCAGAGGCATATGAAAAACTAACCGATCTTTGTAAAACAGTTTGTCCCCCAGCAACGGTAGACCTTGTTAAACATAAAATTGCAAATTTGCGAACAGTATTCAAGAAGGAGTTAAAGAAAGTAGAGGCATCAATAAAATCTGGTGCTTCTGGCGAGGACATCTACCTACCACGTCTGTGGTACTTTGACCTTCTGAAATTTACCATCAATCAGGATGTACGCATACCATCTGTATCCCACTTTCCTGACACATATGAGATGGAACAAGAGGAAGAAAACACAAATGATAGCCTAGAAAGTGCTGGAGAAAGTAAAAACTTCTCCCAGGTATGAAATCTAGCATTTGTTAGGCATGATAAATGATTAAATATCTCAGTGTACTCTTAAAATGGCTTACAGTAACAGATTTTCCTATGATAACGTGCCAACATACCACTTTGATTGGTATGTTTATTTGCAAATTGCAAAAATGCACTGTTCCTCTGTAAAGTGGACCTTATTTACTCATATGAAATATTTGATAATGTATGTTCTTAACCGTTTTTCCTCCAGAACATTTTGGCCATATAGAAATTAGGATGTGTAGACCTCAATTATTTAAGACATTTGTATGACCACATCATTTTTCTTCTGTGGCCAAATGACTTCCCCTATCTATCGCTGGGATTTTCTCAGTATCCTGAACATAAAATTTGTGCCTAAACACTGAAAGGACTGTTTTTATGGGCAAGCAGCACAGCCATTACTGTTGAAGTATTCTCGGAAGGTCAACAGAGCACCAAATGCACATAACTGTTTATCAAAGTGTTGCCAATAGACAAAGCTAAAGTGCTACTGTTTTCTTTTTGTCCTATTTGTAATGCAAAATGCATTCTAATCCTTGTGTGCATTCATGATCATGATCTGTGTAACAGAAAGTAATATGGAGCTCTATGCTGCCAGCTGATGTATATTTCACCTAGATCGAAGGGCAGTCAAATTCCTTTACTTAAATTTATCCCAGGATTGTTGCTTCCCAGTGATGCACCCATGGTGGTTTTATAGACTGTGTTCTTCATAGAATAGCAAAGGGTTGAGCCCCATTCACAAGGAGATTTTCTGGAAAATCTTCATGTATGGTAATGAGTACCTATGGCACCCTAAAAGGTTCATCTCTGTAGGTTTGTCATTAAGAGTGATCATTGCAATTTGTGATTAGACTATACTATATATGGCCCATAGATCACTACCAGAGGTGAGTATAAACAGCATACATTATGCTAGTCAGAGAATGCATGTTTGTCAAGCTTACGCTCCATTATAGTTGTTTAAACTCTCTTGATACTTGCCTGAGTTCACAAAATGTTACCAAGTTTAAAAAGGCATAACCATTGGTCAGTTATAAGTCTATTGTGCAGTTGTCAGTCTTCATTCTCTATATTCTAATTTAATCATTATGTCATCCTTATTCTCTAACAAGATTTAGTAGATTTAGTCAGAAAATGTATCATAGGATTACTGATATTTTTTTAAAAAAGCAGCATGTTTTGTTTCTGGAATTTTGCACAGGTTCTGTGTTCATTTTACAGTGGAACCATTTTTATTGCCAGTGTATACATAGACCAACTAATAACTGTTTAGTTTATAAACAACAGAAACATCACGTCTGTTCCTAGAAAACCAGTTATTCTCCCGTTTAGCCGATTGCACAGCATGGAAAAGTTGAAGTCAGGCTGGCAATTACGAGCAATATCACAGGAAGAAAGGCACATGTGCTCTTCCTGTGATAGTCTTGTGCCACAACTGTTTGTATTTGTCAATATCTAGGGTTGTGGTTAGACATAACAACTTGGCTGTTGATGTTTCACAAAAAAAAAAAAATACTTATTCGTAACAGCAATGTTAAGTTTGCTTAACCGCTTGCCGACCGCTGATCGGCAATTGACGGCGACAATGTGGCTCTGTAACGCAAAACGCCGTCATACGACGGCGGCCGCGTTACAGAGCCACTGTGAGCGCGCGCGCGCTCACTGTGTTCGGGGGGGCCAGGGAGCGGGTGCGGCGGCTTCGATTGCCGCCGGCCACCCGCGATGCCCCCCCCCGGAGTGAAGGAGCGGAGGTCCGTGCATGTAAACACGGACCACCGCTCTGTGTGAGGGGGAAGG
>BLSH010502848.1:643608-656856 GCA_018402905.1 Glandirana rugosa
TCGTAGCGGATACCTCTAAAAATTCATGGTGGCATACAACGGTAAGGTGCCAACACGAGTTAAAAATTGGAATTGTACAAACCATAGATAAATAAGTTACATTGTAGTAGAAAGTATTTCATGTTTTTTTAACCCGTTTGAAATACAAAAGAATAAAAAATTAAGTTTTACAACGCCGCACGACCGCGCAATTGTCAGTTAAAGCGACGCAGTGCCGAATCGCAAAAAGGGCTCCGGTCCTAAAGCTGGAAATCCTTCCGGGGCTGAAGTGGTTAAATTGCACACTTTGGGAAAAGTGGTGCATTCTGAAATAACTGATGGAGAGGATTACTTTCACTTTAACCACTTCAGCACTAGAGCCCTTTTTTACACTTGTTGTTTACAAGTTAAAATCAGTATTTTTTGCTAGAAAATTGCTTAGAATCCCCAAACATTATATATATATATTTTTTAGCAAAGACTTATGTACCCGGTATTTGCGCAGCAGTCTTTCAAACACATTTTTTTGGGAAAAAAATACACTTTTTTGAATTAAAAAATAAGAAAACATAAAGTTTGCCCAATTTTTTTGTACTTTATGAAAGATGATGTTACATTGAATAAATAGATACCAAACATGTTAAGGTTAAAAATTGAGCACAACCGTGGAATGGCAACATACGGTGGTACTTAAAAATCTCCATAGGCGATGCTTTAAACAATTTTAACAGTTACCAGGTTAAAGTTACAGAGGCGGTCTTTTGCTAGAATTATTGCTCACCCTTTGACGATCACGGCAATACCTTACATGAGTGATTTGAGCACCGTTTACATTTGTGGACGCAACTTGCGTATGCGTTTTCTTTGCTGCCCAAGTTCGCGGGGGCGGGGACATTTTAAAAAAATATATATATTTTTTATTTTATTTTGTTTTACTTTTTTAACACTGTTCCTTTAAAAAAAAAAGATCACTTTTATTGCTGTCACAGGGAATGTAAACATCCCTTGTGACATTAATATGTGGTGACAGGTACTCTTTATGGAGAGATTGGGGGTCTAAAAGCCCCCCAATCCCTCCTTTGCACTTCAAAGTATTCAGATAGCCAAAAAAACGGTGATTCTGAATACTGTAATTTTTTTTAAATTTTTTTTGTAATTTTTTTAAAACCCGAAGTGATGCTGTGACGTTGCTTCGTGAATTTCACGAAGGAGACCCGAACCGATTCCGGCTTCTATTGGGACTCCTCGCAGCCGGTATATGCACCCGGTGGGACGGGAGACCATGGAAAAATGGCGTAAGGCGGCGGGAGGGGAGGTTGTCCCCTCCTGCTGCCCGGGTACGTAGTTTTGCATGAAGTGGTTAAGATGTGCCAAGTTGGGAGTAAACTATATGGAGGAGACAAAGTTAATGATGGTATTACATCTTCATTTGGACTGAGACCACCTTGATATGATCCCCTGTCAATGGATCATCTGAACTGTCCTGTTCAAGCTTCAGTTCTACCGCCTCAGAACAAACTGTAAAAATTGTAGTTTTGACCTGCAACAGTTTAAATACGTGATGCACTGCCATAGATATTTTTACTGTAAAGCACTTGTAAAATTGCTCTTAATATGTGCATGCAGTGCTTTTTTTTTGTTTTTTTTTACATTCTAAAGGCTAGAAGCAGGATCAAAGGTTACCAAATTAAGGTTAGCAAATACTACAAGGCTGTTTTAGTGAAAGATTTAAAAAGTGTTCACACAGACTGTTTGAATATTTACTTCAGTTATCCAATCATGTATAGTTAAAATAAGCAGTTTAACATACAGAACACAGACAGCTTATTCATACGCCATGGGTTAATGGGTCATACCTTCTGGTAATTGGACACTGGCGAGCTTTTAAGAATACACCCCCTGGGATGCCTACCCTATAAGGTGTTGAATCTCTTCTCAAACAAAATTTATCTTTACTAGTTTATTTTCATTTAATATTTTTATCTTCCAATCATTCAATTAACACTCATTGTCCTCCAATGCATACAGTACACAGAAGCAGTGTATCTGGCACAACTTTGGTAAAACATGGGCAGTGCTACCCCAGCCCCATGCTGGGGGGACAGCCTGTAATGTAGCTTTGGGCACTGGATCTTGTATGGGGCACTCACCTTGGTGTAATGGGTTGAGTTAGCTGCAGGGTACTATACAGGTCTAGGGCCGCATTCCATTGCTATGGATCCCAGTACTTAAAAACCCCTTTAGGGGTAACCTACCATGGTATCAAGTACCAAGTATCTTTGGCTGTGACTGTTTACAACATGGCTATGTTTGGAATGTACAGGTAAGAGTGCAAACGTGGTGCTAAATTTCAACCACTGAGCGCTACGTTTCAGGTGGATGACCAGGTGTTACATCGCACTACTGGTCGCACACTTCAATGCCCCTTCCACTCAGAGCCCTTTTAAGGTTCTCTTACACGCCACCCCCTTCCCACCCCACCTGACCTTTCACCACCAGGATTTGTTACAGGATGGTTTACACCTGAAGTATTGTGTACTCTTGCTGGGCATACTTACCTCTCCCTCACTCTATTCTATGAGTACCCCACAGGGAAATACCCCCAATTGTAGCTATGGCACAGACCAGGCAAAAGGGAGCCAATTCAAAAAAGCAGGTGTCACATATCTGGTGATGGAGTCTGGCTTACGCAGGGGTAACCTCTCTTGTGATCCTGATTTGCAAACCCCTGGTAGAGCGGACAGGAGGTTTGGGAGTGAGGATGGCACAAGGGTTTAACTGGTCACCGCTGACAACTGAAGTAGATTCTCCGGTCTCGTGCTAGTTGGTAGAGTGGTGGTACAGGCTGGGTCGGCAACGGGCTGGCGGTGCAGTACAAGGGAGCAGGCAGAAGAGTAGTCGGGCACAGGCAGAGTTTGTTAACGGGCAGGCAGCGGAGGTACAAGGGAGCAGGCAAAAGAGTGGTTGTGGAAGCCGAAGTCAGTGCAGGCAGAGATCAGAGCAGGGTCAAGACAAGACGGGTCACAAGAACAGATAATCAGATGGCCCAGGAACTCACACAAATGCTGTAGAACGAACAAATGGGCCGTTTGGATGCCAATGCTGGCACGCGCACAGGCATGTGCACGCACTATGTACGCCCACGCACAGGCTTCTCGACCCAAATTCCTGGGGCAATGGTTCTGACATCGCCCCCCCCAAGGGGCAGCCTCCGGATGCCCAGCCGTGCAAACTTAGCAGGGTTGTTCTCCTTGGAAGATCGGCTAAGTCCATCTGCGTGGATGTTGGCTTTGGGCTCCCAGGAGTTCTCTTTGAGGTCATAACCCTTCCATTTCACCAAATACTGGATGCTGTTACCCTTCTTCCTGCAGTCCAGGATGGATTCCAATTCATATTCCTCTTCGCTGTCTACCAGGATTGGACCTGGCGGGCTAGTCTTCTGGATTTGGAATCACGGTTTTTAGCAGTTACACGTGAAACACTGGGTAAACACGCAAAGAGGGTGGAGGCTCCAGTTCATAGACCACACTGTTGATCCTTCTTTTTTACTGGGAAGGGTCCAAGAAACCTGGGTCCTAACTTTTTGGAGGGGCAGGCTAGTTTCGGATTCTTTGTGGCAAGCCAGACTCTTTCCCCAGGCTGTAAGTCCAACTCTCCCCATGTCACGTACCTGGTGGTTGAGTCTGGCTTATGCGGGGGCAACCTCTCTTGCGCCCCTGGTTCCAGAACCCCTGGAAGTGCAGACAGGGAGCTCCGGAGCACAGGGGGGCACGAGGGCTGGACAGGTCTCTGGTGGCTGGTACAGGTCCACAGATGCTCGTGCAGGCTGAAGAGTAGTGGTGCGGTCTGGGTCGGCAACTGGCTGGTAGCAAGGTACAGAGGGATTAGGCAGACGGGTAGTCGGGTGCAGGCTGGGTCGGTGACGGGCTGGCGACTGAGGTAAAGGAGGAGCAGGCAGAAGAGTGGTCGTAATCAATCCGAGGTCAGGGCAGGCAGATAGCAGAAAAGTCCAAAGGGTAGCCGGGGTCACAGGAACAGGAAGTCACTCAGAACAGATACTGGGGTGGTCACAGGTGCAGGAATGCTGTAGAACGGACAGCACTTGTCTCCTGGTGCTGTCCTGCTTAAATGGGCGCTTTTGGCGCCATTAGCGCGGGCGCGTGAACGCGTGCGGGAGGCCGGAAATGGCCATGAAGTGCCTTTTTGTAACATTCCCCCCCCAAGGGGCAGCCTCCGGATGCCCAACCGGGCTCTCTTGGCCGGATTGTTCCTCCAAAATGTCTTAACAATTTCTTGGGCATGCAGATTGCTTTATGGCTCCCAAGAGCTTTCTTCAGGCCCATATCCCCTCCACTTTACTAGGAACTGCGTAATGCCAGCTCTCCTTCTGCAGTCAAGAATAGTTTCCACCTCAAACTCCTCCTCTCCATCCACCAGGATGGGTTCTGGTGGCCCTGTTCTCTGCCCCGGGAAAGGATCCTTGGTAACTGGTTTGAGGAGGTTCACATGAAATATGGGATGAACCCGGAGTGAGGGAGGAAGGTCGAGCTCGTAGGCCATGGCATTGATTTTTCTCTTAACCAGAAGAGGCCCGATGTACCTCGGTCCCAATTTCCTGGAGGGGCATGAAAGCCTCAGATTTTTGGTTGCCAACCAGACCCGGTCGCTGGGCTGTAAATCCAGTTCTCCTTGTCTCCCTCTATCGAAAGTCCTTTTGTTGCGCTCCTGGGTTTGAGCGAGGGTCTCCTGCAAGAGCTTGTTGTTCCTTTCCAAGAACTGGGTGATTTCCTGTGCAGCGCGGACCGCACTTTCAGGTAACCGGTTGGGTAGAAATGTAGGGTGGTAGCTGAGATTTGCCCAGAACGGAGATTGTTTTGTGGCAGAATGGACCGAATTGTTGTAGGTGAACTCGGCTACCGGCAGCAAGACGACCCAATCATCCTGGGAGTACGAGGAGTAGCAGCGAAGGTACTGCTCGAGGGTCTAGTTGGTCCTCTCTTTTCGCCCATTTGACTGGGGGTGATAAGCCGAAGAAAAGGCTAGTTCAATCCCTAAGGTGGAACACAAGGACTTCCAGAACTGGGATGTGAATTGCACCCCTCTATCAGACACGATGTTGCCGGGAATGCCGTGCAGGCGAACAATTTCCTTGATAAAAATTTTCGCTGTTTCCATTGCTGAGGGGGTGCCCTTCATCAGGATGAAATGTGCCATTTTCGTAAGGCGGTCAACCACCACGAAGATTGTGTTATATCCTGCAGATGGAGGCAACTCAACTATGAAGTCCATAGCGATTTGAGACCAGGGGCGCTCGGGAATAGGTAGCGGGTTTAACAGGCCCCAGTCTTTGCTCTTTTCTGACTTGTTTTGGGCACAAGTGGGGCAAGCACCCACATAGGTTTTGCAGTCTTCAATCATATGGGGCCACCAAAAGGTGCGGGATAGCAATTCCGCGGTCTTGTGGATGCCAAAATGTCCAGCTAATTTATGGTCGTGGCAGAGTTCTAGGGTAACTAGACAAAGCTCTCCAGGCACAAATATCTGAGTTCCCGACCACCACAGCCCATCCTTTATTGAAAGTCCGGAGTCTGCAGGTATGGTGGAGCCGGCTAGGGTCTGCCTGATCAGAGTTAGAAGGTCCTCCTGGACCAGTAAAAAGCTGTGGGCTGGTAAGATGGTGTCTGGAGGGGACGCCTCCCCTGTTTCATGGAACATTCTAGATAATGCGTCCGGCTTGATGTTCTTAGACCCAGGCCTGTATGTAATATGGAGCCGCAATTGTGCAAAGAATAAGGCCCAGCGAGCCTGGCGGGGTCTGAGCCTTTTGGCAGTCCTTAGATACTCTAAGTTTTTATGGTCCGTAAAGACCAAAACAGGGTGTATTGCTCCTTCTAGAAGGTATCGCCACTCTTCCAAGGCAGACTTGATAGCCAACGGTTCTCTGTCCCCAAAGTCATAATTTCTCTCGGGTGGAGTAAGCTTCCGAGAGAAGGCGGTGATGGGGTGTAATGAGGCATTAGGCCCCTGTCGCTGGGATAAGACTGCCCCGACTGCGATCTCTGAAGCATCCACTTCCAGGATATATGACCATGTGGAGTCGGGATGTTTCAGAACAGGAGCAGAGGTAAATAATTTTTCAAAGACTGAAAGGCTGCTTGTGCCTCAGGAGTCCAGACAAAGCCGGAGTTCTGCTTGGTCAGCTGAGTGATAGGGGCAATGACAGATGAGAATCCTCAGATAAACTTCCTATAAAAGTGGGTGAAGCCTACAAAGCGCTGCACCGCTTTCTTGTCCTTTGGCGTTGGCCAGTCGATGACAGCTGAGACCTTCTGGGGGTCCATGGTGGTGCCCGTGGTTGAGATGTGGAACCCCAGGAAGGAGATGTCTGAATGCTCAAAGGCACATTTTTCCGCCTTGGCGTACAGCCCGTGCTGCCGAAGACGGCAGTACACACTTAAAGTGCCTGGGATGTTCCTCTAGGGAGGGGGAGAAAATGAGGATTTCATCCAGGTAGACCACTACAAACAGATCAAGATAATCCCGGAAGACGTCGTTCACTAGATGTTGAAAAGTGGCCGGGCATTGCAGAGCCCAACTGGCCAAACCAAGTCCGAAAGGCCGTCTTCCATTTGTCCCCCTTCCGTATACGGACCAAGTTGTATGCCCTGCGGAGGTCCAACTTGGTGAACACAGCTGCGGTGCCAAGTCTTTTAAAAAGTTCTGGTACCAGGGGCAAGGGGTACTGGTTTTTGATTGTAATGTTATTGCGCTCCCTATAGTCAATGCAGGGCCTGAGAGTATGATCCTTTTTTTCTACGAAAAAGATTCCGTCTCCTGCAGGGGACATAGAGGGCGGATAAAGTCCTTTTGCAGGTTCTCCTCAAGGTAGGCTTTGAGAGCCGCCAGCTCCACCTCAGAGAGGGGGAATATCCTGCCGAAAGGGACTTCGGATCCGGGCAGCAGATCAATCGGGCAGTCGTATGACCTGTGTGGAGGAAGGGTATCTGCCCCCTTCTTACTGAAGACATGCATAAAATCATGGTAAGCTTCAGGGACAGTACGACTGGTCTCCGAGTCAGGATCCAGGTTGATACCGAGAACTGCGGGGGGTGCCCTCTGGGGCGGCTTCAGGCAGTGACTTTGGCAGTAAGGAGACAGAAACTGAATTTCCCCAGTATTCCAGTCAATGTGTGGGCTATGTATCCGGAGCCATGGGAGCCCGAGGATGACTGGTAAGAGGGGAGACCCGATAGCGTCTAGCAACAGGAACTCTTTGTGGCCTTCAGCCATCCGGGCCGAAGGGGAAAGTCTCATGTGTGACTGTACCAGACTTTATCATTGATCCATCAGCCAATCGGATGACCATCTGATGGTCCTTAGGTCAAAGAGGTATCTGATGCTGGGTGGCGAAGGAGATATCCACAAAACAGCTACATGCTCCTGAGTCCAAGATGGCCGGAACTTGAACATTCCCTCCGCGGAGCTGTAGGGAGAGGGTGAGGACAAGGTGAGACTTGGAACTCTGCAATGATAGTACTTCCCCTAAGGCTGGGGTTGGACCCCTACTGGCCTTAGTGGGGCAGGTTCGCACCAAATGTCCCAAACTCCCACAATATAGACATAGACTGAGGGTCATGCGTCTCTGTCGTTCTTCAGGGGAGAGAGACGAATGAGGAAGTACGGTGTGCATTGGTTAAAGACGGTTTTGTGGAGAGGAGGAAGCGGACGCTGCGACTGGGCCGGGCCCTGGGAGGCTGGACACTTGGGGCGACACCCAAGTGGGGCGCAGGGATCCGGTGGCTCTCTCCGCTCTGCGTTCACACAGGCGGCAGTCAATTTGGATTGCCAAACTGACCAGGGCGTCCAGGGTGTGTGGAACCCCCGACGCGCGGCAGCTCATCTTTGAGCGGCTCGGAGAGCCCCAGTCTGAATCGTTGGTGGAGAGCGGCGTCATTCCAGCCAGTGTCAGGGCTCCAGCGCCTGAATTCCGACACATAGTCTTCAGCCGGATGGCCGCCCTGTTGCAGAGCATGGAGTGCCGCTTCCGCAGTGGCCTCCTGGTGGTTATTCTGGTATAACTGGGCCATGGCGCCAAAGAATTGGTCCAGGCTAGAGGTCTCTGGGGCGTTCTGCTCCAGCAAGCGGTGAGCCCAGGCTTGAGGTTCATCCCGGAGGAGGGAAATGGCTAGACCCACTTTGGTGGCTTCCAGAGAAAAGGTGCGGGGCTGGAGTGCAAAGTACAATTCGCAGGAGCTGCGAAACGCCCGGAACTTCCTGCGATCCCCCGTGAACCACTCGGGCATGGGCACCTTTGGCTCGGTAGGTAAAGTCACTAGGGTGCGGGAGGAAGTTTGACTGGCACTGGCTGGTGCTGGGGTAGCAGGATCCCAGACTTGACTCTCCAGACAGATGTAACCTTCCTGAAGGCTTTTCACGGCTTGGGTCAGGCCAGCTAGGTGAGCACACAGTTCCTCCATGGGATAGGGCCCCGGCGCAGACTCAGACATGGCTGTCCATTGCTGTCACATACCTGGTGGTTGAGTCTGGCTTATGCTGGGGCAACCTCTCTTGCGGCCCTGGTTCCAGAACCCCTGGTAGTGCAGACAGGGAGCTCCGGAGCACAGGGGGGCACGAGGGCTGGACAAATCTCTGGTGGCTGGTACAGGTCCACAGATGCTCGTGCAGGCTGAAGAGTTGTGGTGCGGTCCGGGTCGGCAACTGGCTGGCAGCAAGGTACAGAGGGATCAGGCAGACGGGTAGTCGGGTGCAGGCTGGGTCGGTAACGGGCTGGCGACTGAGATACAGGAGGAGCAGGCAGAAAGAGTGGTCGTAAACAACCCGAGGTCGGGGCAGGCAGATAGCAGCAAAGTCCAAAGGGTAGCCGGGGTCACAGGAACAGGAAGTTACTCAGAACAGATACTGGGGGGGTCACAGGTGCAGGAACGCTGTAGAACGGACAGCACTTTTCTCCTGGTGCTGTCCTGCTTAAATGGCCGCTCTTGGCGCCATTAGCGCGCGCGCGGGAGGCAGGAAACTGCCAGGAAGTGCCTTTTTCTAACACCCCATCTATTTTTATCAAACCCCTCTTTGTTATGCTCCGGGTCATGGGTCCAGGCCATGGTTTCTTGGAGAAGTTTGCTGTTTTCTTCCCAGAACTTGGTCATTTCTTGTACTGCGGGTACTGCACTTTCAAGGTTGTGGTTTAACATGAAGGTCGGGTGGAAGCCGTAATTGGCCAGAATTGGAGACTGTTTCATGGCTGAATGGACGGTATTATTAAAAGCAAACTCTGCTAATGGCAGCAGAGAGGCCCAGTCATCTTGTGAAAATGACGAGAAGCAGCGAGGATATTGTTTGAGCGTCTGATTGGTCCTCTCTGTCTGACCATTTGTCTGTGGATGGTAGGCTGAGGAATATGCCAATTCAATGTCAAGTGAGGAGCATAAAGCTTTCCAGAACCTGGAGGTAAACTGAACTCCGCGGTCAGAGACGATGCTGGTAGGGAGTCCATGGAGCCTCACTATCTCACGGATAAATATTTTGGCCGTTTCAGTGGATGACTGGGTACCCTTCATGGGTAGGAAGTGGGCTGTCTTCGTGAGATGGTCTACTACCATGAAGACTGTGTAGTAACCTTGGGACATTGGCAGCTCAACAATAAAATCCATCGAGATCATGGACCAAGCCCTCTCAGGCACAGGAAGTGGTTTCAGTAAACCCCAGGCTTGGGTCTTACTGCTCTTGTTCTGAGCATAGACAGGGCATGAGCTGACATATTTCCTACAGTCTTCGTCTGCTCGCAGCCACCAGAATGAACGTAGGAGCAGTATGGTTGTTTTGCGGGCATCGAAGTGTCTCGCCAGCTTGTGGTAATGACAGGATGCCAAGACCGATAGGCGCTAGTCCTCCGGAATAAAGACCCCGTTGTCGTGCCACAGTAGACCGTCTTTGGTTAGCAGGTTGGGGTCTGTAGGCCTGGGGGCCCTGGCGAAGGACTGTCTGATTTGGGACAGCAGGTCCCCTTGAGTCAGTAGAAAATTCTTGGGATGTAGGACTGTATCAGTGGTCACAGGCTCACCAGGTTTACAGAACATCCTAGATAAGGCATCAGGTTTGACGTTCTCGGACCCAGGCCTGTAGGAATGGTTAGCTTGCAAGAAAAGAATGCCACAGGATGTAAAGCAGCCTTAGCTCCATGTCTTTTAGATAGCACGGCCCCCACAGCAACTTCAGAGGCATCCACCTCCAGGACAAATGGCAAGGCGGGGTCAGGGCCTAAGGATGGGTGCCGATGTAAAGAGTCTTTTGAGGGTCTCAAAAGCTTCCTGGGCTTCCTCAGTCCACACGAACAGTGTGTTCAGCTTGGTCAGTGGAGTAATTAGGGTAATAATAGCTGAGAACCCCTTTATAAATATTCTGTAAAAATTTGCGAAGCCAATGAACCACTGGACTCCTTTTTTTGTCCGTGGGGGCCAGCCAGTCTAGGATGGCTGCGACCTTCTGAGGGTCCATAGTGATGCCAGTGACTGAGATAATAAGCCCCAGGAAGGGAATACTTGAACATTCAAAGTCACACTTCTCCGCCTTGGCATAAAGCCTGTGCTGCCGAAGGCGGCTCAGGACACTCGCTGCATGCTTGCGGTGTTCTTCCAAGGTAGGGTAAAAAATCAGTATGTCATCTAGGTAGACAATGACAAATAGATCCAGGTAGTCTTTGAATACATCGTTCACAAAGTGCTGGAACGTGGCCGGGCGTTGCAGAGCCCGAAAGGCTCTGCCACTGATCTCATCCATATCCCCACCAACAGTGGCGGCTGGTGAAATTTTAGGTAGGGGGGTGCCAGACCCCCCCTTGCTTTTTGACCCCTCCCACTTCTCATAAGCCCCACCCCTTATAGTTTCCAACCCTTGTGTCAGGAGTATACAGCCCAGCATCACCAGATAGGGTATACAGCATCACCAGATAGTGGTATACAGCATCACCAGATAGGAGTATACAGAGTCACCAGATAGCAGTATACACTTACAGAGCACCAGATAGCAGTATACAGAGCCCCATATAGCCATATACAGAGTCCCAGATAGGGTATACAGTCACCAGATAGGGTATACAGGGTCCCAGATGGGGTATACAGGGTCCCAGATAGGGTATACTGAGCCCCAAATAGGGTATACAGAGTCCCAGATAGGGTATACAGTCACCAGATAAGGGTATACAGTCACCAGATATGGGTATACAGAGTCCCAGATAGGGTATACTGGGTCCCAGATAGGGTATACAGTCACCTGATAGGGGTATGCAGGGTCCCAGATAGGGTATCCAGTCACCAGATAGGGGTATACAGGGTCCCAGATTGGGTATACAGTCACCAGATAGGGGTATACAGGGTTCCAGATAGGGTATACAGAGCCCCATATAGGGTATACAGGGTCCCATATAGGGTATACAGGGTCCCATATAGGGTATACAGTCACCAGATAGGGGTATACAGGGTCCAAGATAGGGTATACAGTCACCAGATAGCGTATACAGCAGGGTCCCAGATAGGGTATACAGGGTCGCTGATAGGGTATACAGTCACCAGATAGGGTATACGGGGTCCCAGATAGGGGCGCGCGGTGCCCCCCCCCCGAAGTCGGGACAAGTCCCGCACTTACCCCCATCTAATAGGCAG
Source organism: Glandirana rugosa (assembly GCA_018402905.1). Lineage (NCBI taxonomy): Eukaryota > Metazoa > Chordata > Amphibia > Anura > Ranidae > Glandirana > Glandirana rugosa. Next base: position 655,263 of record BLSH010502848.1, read on the forward strand.
GCTGGCAGTGTGCAGAGATCGGCTTACGGAGAGCGGGCTGACAGTGTGCAGAGGCAGCGCTTGCGATGAGCGGGCTGGAGCCTGGCTGGCAGTGGACGGTCTGCGCGGAAGTCCTGGCGGAATGCTGTGCCGCGTGAGTAATCACGCAGCCAGCACGTCCGCCATAGTCCCGCTCACAGCATCCAATGACAAATTCATTGGCTCTGGGGGCAGCTAATCAGACTGTGTGTGCGCCTGTTCAGCGCACACACATAGTCTTTTATGACTGACCAATTGGCTCGCTACTTTCTGTCAGCTGACAGCAAGGAGCCGAAGAAAAAAAAAAAGAAAAGTCAATATACCTGTGCCTCCTGCGGGGGGGTCGGGATGACTTTTTTTTTTGACTGAACCCCCCATCACCACTGCCTGTGTCTGAACCCCACCTATCACCACTGCCTCTGACTGAACCCCCCCATCACCACCACTGTTACCTCTGACTGAACCCCCCGCCACTGCTGTCTCTGACTGAATATCCCCCCATCACCACTAACGCTGTCTCTGACTGAACCCCCCATCACCGCAGCCTCTGACTGATCCCATCCCCCCTCCCCTTCAGGCAGGGGTGATGGGGGAAAGGGATGACAATCCGTGGCAGTGGCCTGATGTCATCCCTATCCCACCACCACTGCTGCTGATGTCATCCCTATGCCACCACCACCACTGATGTCACCCGTATCTCACCACCACCACTGATGTCATCCCTATTTCACCACCACCACTGATGTCATCACTATCCCACCATTGATGTCATCCCTATCCCACCACCACCACTACTGATGTCATCTCTATCCCACCACTGCCATTGATGCCATCACTATCCCACCACTGCCACTGATGTCATCCCTATCCCATCACCTCCAATGATGTCATCGATATCCCACCTCCATTGATGTTATCCCTGTACCACCACTGCCACTGATATCATCCCTATAGCACCACTGCCACTAATGTCATCCCTATCCCCATCACTGATGTCATCTCTATCCCCACCACTGCCACAGTTGCGGTAAGTTGAAATTAGAAACAGAAATGTTTTACAGTTTTTTTATAGTAAAAACTAATTATCAAAATCATGCTTTTTTCAAAGGAGGAGGGGGGGTCGTCATGGTTTCTTGCACGGGGCCTTGAAGGTTCTAGTTACAACATTGTGTCCCATGCCCTGGAGCAGGACCTGCTTGTACCAGTGGTATCAGCATTTGATTCTAGCTCTTTCAGGCACTCCTCAAGTTGCCTACCTGACAGAAGCAAAATATTGTGCATCTTTATCTCAGACTAGTAATATTGAAATTTGAAAGAAATGGACTTTAAAGGCATACTGGGTATACTATAAAAATATAAACTTTATTTGTTACAGAAATTGGCATATAACTGTCCCAATTAGACATAAGACATTTAAAATTTCATGGTGTAAAACTATATCTCATATAACATATACATTACAAGATGTGACCCCTGACAGGGCAAAAAGGTACTGTGGTTCCCCGTGGGTACCAACCAATACGTTGTTGGTAGCCAGAGGGGCCCACCATGCAATACTACAGATTGATGGGACACC
>BLSH010502848.1:662387-677119 GCA_018402905.1 Glandirana rugosa
TTATGACCTTGGTACAGGACACCAGACTACTCTGGTTCTATTTGAAGAAACCAAGTCTACCACAGTTCGCACACACCGCCGTTGGTCCACTCCTCATGTTTCTGTTCAAACAGAACGGATGTCAGTTCGTACCACCACCCTCACAGTATCAACCCCCGACGTACTCACGACGTCAAGTAACTCCCTTGGTACTTACGGTTGTACATGACACTGTATGACTTCATCTCGTACTAGGGGAGGGAAGCCTCGGACACGGCGTCCCGTCATAAGGTTGTATTGTTGGGGTTTGTGTGGAGGTTCTGCTGGTGACGGAACGATTTCTTCGACCTTCGAAGTTTACCCTTTGTACTCCTCACCTGGTTGCCGCCACACACGCTTGACACCATCTGAACCAAAGAAGTTTATCTTGGTCTCATCAGACCACAGGACATGGTTCCAGTATTCCATGTCCTTAGTCTGCTTGTCTTCAGCAAACTGTGGGCTTGCTTGTGCTAAAACTTTAGAAGAGGCTTCCTTCTGGGATGACAGCCATGCAGACCAATTTGATGCAGTGTGCGGCATATGGTCTGATCACTGACAGGCTGACCCCCACCCTTTCAACCTCTGCAGAAATGCTGGCTGCACTCATACGTCTATTTCCCAAAGACAACCTTTGGATATGACGATGAGCATGTGCACTCATCTTCTTTGGCCAACCATGGCGTGGCCTGTTCTGAGTGGAACCTGTCCTGTTAAACCTCTGTATGGTCTTTGCCACCATGCTGCAGCTCAGTTTTAGGGTCTTGGCAATCTTCTTATAGCCTAGGCCATCATTATGTAGAGAAACAATTCTTTTTTTCAGATCCTCAGAGATTTCTTTGCCATTAGGTGCCATGTTGAACTTCCAGTGACCAGTATGAGAGAGTAAGAGTGATAACACTAAATTTAACACACCTGCTCCCAATTCACACCTGAGACGTTGTAACACTAATGAGTCACATGAAACCGGGGAGGGAAAATGGCTAATTGGGCCCAATATGGTCATTTTCACTTTGGGGTGTACTCACTTTTTTGCCAGCGGTTTAGACATTTATGGCTGTGTGTTTAGTTATTTTGAGGGGACAGCAAATTTACACTGTTATACAAGCTGTACACTCACTACTTTACATTGTAGCAAAGTGTAATTTCTTCAGTGTTGTCACATGAAAAGTTGTAATAAAATATTTACAAAACGGTGAGGGGTTTACTCACCTTTGTGAGATACTGTATAAAAGCCTTCAAAAATACAAGGCTGAGGGGTCATCATCAGCATTTCAACTTTACAAAAAAGGCAATAAGAAATGTCTGAGTGCAATCAGGGCAGCTAAGATAGAACATGAAAGGCACATAGCGCAGGAGAGTGAAAAAAACCAAGAAATTCTATAAGATATATATATAAATAGTAAGAAAGGGAGGTCGAAACAGATTGACCCAATAAGGGAGGAGGAAGGGAATCTGGTTACAAAAGATGGAAAGATGGCAAAGGTTTTGAATTTATTCTTCTCATCAGTCTTCACAAGGGCAGCAGGGGGGTTCAGTAACCAAGACGGCAGTCTCATTAATATGTCACAGGAAGCACCCACATGGCTAGCAGAGGACAGAATTAGAAATAGACTTGATAAACTTAACATTAATAAGTCACCGGGACCAGATGTCTTACACCCGAGGGTCCTTAAGGAACTCAGCCAAGCGGTATATGTGTCCTAAGGTTACCAATATACAATGGTCACGTGGGCTTTTACAGAGGGGGGGACTAGACGGACTCCCACAGTCTCAGATGGGGGGGACTGGCCTGGCCCTGTCCACTCATGAGCTTGAGTTGAAGCTCTTTCCATTAAAGTTAAATATAAATTTGAGGGTCTCCGGATTGTGGAAGGTGTACGTACAGAACAGTCTCTTGGTGTCAGACCTCTCTCCCAACTTAGAGAGGCAGGTACCCCTCTGAATCCATACCGGATAACTCTTTTTCATTGTTCTTCTCTTGTTTCTTTGCAAATGTTAAGGTGCCTTAGCAGGCCTGAAGACACCTCCAGTACTTCTAGCAAGACCTGTTCACAGAGGTCTTGCGTGTGGTTATTTGTGTGTAGAGACACACCAGAGCACTAAGACTCACAGCCTATGTAGTTAAGCGAAGCGTTCCTGCTTCCTTTCTCTCCCCCCACTTTATTTTATTTTATTATTTTTTTCCTTCTCTCTCTCCCTTCCTCTTCCCCACCAGCAGCCCATTCCATCCTTATTTTTGGTACGGTTACCTTTCGTATTGGCGTCCAGCAAATATGGCCTTCGCGAAAACTAATTTTTCTCTTTCGTTCATTGACAGACGCAGCCTCTAATCTTGGCATGTGGGGTATGCACCTTTTACCAGTAGTAGACTAGGCAGAACACAGTTCAGACAAAAAGCAAGCTAGCCCCTCCCAGGGGGCAGTCCTCACTCTGCATAACCCCCTCCGCCCTGCTAGCACACCAGTTTTTTTCTGCCTAGTGCAAGGAGTAGCACCTAGGCTCCCTGCTGAGACCCGCGGTTCCCCAATTTCTTAGTTTTTTTTCTCAAGATATGATGAAGAATGCAATCAAGTAGCCGGCTGGGTGACATGCTGGAGATCTTTAGGTCCAGGTAGTCTCCCCAGTGTGGCCGACGGATGCGAGCCGTCCCTTAGCTGCCTGCGGGATCGGCCGCATCGGGCCCCGTTCCGTGCGGGGCGGCCGGCGGGTTAAACATCCCACCAGCGCTCTGAGTGACTGGGCTGCGGCTCGCATCGAGGCGTCGATTGGTCGACAGCTCCCTCCCCACCTGTAGGGGCGGCAGGCCTGTCTCGGGTGCCTACCCGCTGTGCCCGTCTGGAAGGGTGAGTACGCTTCCCCCTCCCCCCCTCGGGGGTGCTGGTGGGTGCCCTATCTTCCCCCCTCCATTTGGCGGTCGTTCTTTCCTCATTCTGGACGGCGCACTCGACATGTGTGGGGGAGCTCAGCAGCGGCAGCACAGCAGCAGTGGAGGCAGGGCGGCTCACTCACTTTCAGCAAGTATAGCTGACTTCTCCCTGGGGTGCTGGTAGCGGTACAGTGCGGGTCCTCCTGTGCATTTCCGGTCCGCTATGCGAGGGTGACTGAGGTGTGGTGGGGGTGCAGCCTGTAGGCCTCACTAGTGTCCAGGGGGTGGCACAGTGCGGCTGAACTGGGTATGTTGGTTCCGGAAGTCTCCGCGGAGGCATCGGCGACACTGGGACCTATAGTCCCACTGGACAAACTTCAATTTTGTACGTTTCTCGCCCAGGTGGAACCGGTCCGTGGTAGGGGGGTGGCGAAGAAGCGTCCACCCCCTCCCCCATCCTCTGAGGAGGATTCAGAGCCAGAAGGGGGTTATGTGATCTCAGGGACCCCGTGGACCTGTCAGATGGGGAATTGGACCCTTCTGACGGTGAGGAGGAGCAGGGGGCCACCGTAGCGCAGGAAAAGGCACTGGTGGGCTCCCTGGGGGCTGCCGTCCGCGAGACACTGCATTTGGGCCAGGCCGGGACATCGCAAGAGGGGGCTTACGCCTTTGGGTCCCATAGGCCGGCTCGGACTCCTAGGGTTTTCCCTTATGTGCCATACTTTGACCAGTTTGTCTACAAGGAATGGCAGCGTCCTCAGAATTTGTTCTCATTAGCTAAACGCTTTTCTGTGCGCTATCCTTTTGAGGATAGCTTGGTGCAGAAGTGGGTGTCCCCCGTGGTTGACCCTCCGGTGGCCCGTCTGAACAAGGTTACCACGATTCCGATGAAGGGCTCTCCGTCTTTTAAGAATCCTGCTGATAGGCGGACGGAGGCGGTGTCCAAGGCTATGTTCCTGGTGGCGGGGGCGGCCATGCGGCCGGTGCTGGCGTCAGTGATGGTGGTGCAGACACTCACGGAGTGGGCAACGGCACTGCACAAGGATTTGGGGGACCTCGGGCTCCCTTCGGAGTCGGTGCAGCTGGCAGTCCAGCTGGTGCAGGGTCTCAGGTACATCTGCGATGCAGCATTGGACGCTCTCAAAACTGGCAGTTTTTGCTATCATTATTAGACGGCTGCTGTGGCTGAGGTGCTGGTCGGGCAACCATGAGTCGAAAAAAGGCCTCACAGACCTGCCTTTTCAGAGCGGTCGCCTGTTTGGAACTTCCCTGGATGAAATATTTAGGGATTTCATTGGGGGAAGAGTACCTTTCTTCTGGAACCCAAGCGGCTGGAGCAACGCTGTAAACAGGGTCCCTCCTTTTCTACTCTGAACCGTTTTTTTTTTTTTTTTCTTGCCGGGTCCATCGGCCCGGCAAGGCTGCTGCAGGGAACAGAAGCGTTCCTGGCAGCGCAAGTCCAGAAAGGCGGAGGAGAAGCCTGCCTCCGCATGATGGGCTTCCCCCGCCTGACGCTCGGGTGGGGGGTCAGCTTCTGGGGTTCGTGGACCACCCGCATCTGGGATCTTTGGGTGTGGGAGGTGGTGACGTCCAGGTACAAGATAGAGTTGTGTACCCGGCCCCCGGACAGGTTCTTCCCCTCAAATCTGAGACTCCCTCCGGGGCATCAGCAAGCTCTGTTGGGGGCCGTCCAGGCTCTGTTAGGGCAGGGGGTGATTGTTCCCGTCCCTCCAGCGGAACGGTTCCGCGGGTTTTATCCCAACCTCTTGGTGGTACCAAAGAAGGATGGGGTCAGGCCGGTTCTGGACCTGAAGGCGCTCAATCACTTTGTGAAGGCACATAAATTCAGGATGGAGTCAGTCCGTTCTGTCGTGGCTGCGCGGCGCCAGGGGGATTTTCTGGCTTCTCTGGACATCAGGGACGCGTATCTCCACGTTCCCATTTGTGTATCGACATCAGCGTTTTCTGCGTTTCGTGGTGGGGAACCTCTACTACCAGTTTGTGGCTCTCCCCTTCGGCCTAGTCTCCGCTCCGCGAGTCTTCACCAAGCTGTTGGCTCCGGTGCTGGCTCTGCTGAGGCAGAGGGGCATTGCGGTGGTGGCATATCTAGACGATCTGCTCCTGCGGGCGGAGTTGGCTTCTGCCCTGGAGGACAACGTCTCGATCACCTGGCCTCCCTGTGGGATTTCGGCTGGTTGATCAACCTTCAGAAGTCGACACTGGTCCTGTCGCGCCACCTACACCCTGTTCCAAATTATTATGCAAATTCTATTTCAGTGTCACAAAGATTAAATATTTTGTTTTTCAGTTTAACTCATGGATGGCATTGTTTCTCAGGGCTCTAATTATCACAGGTGTCCGAGATTGTTTTCAGTGATCAAAAGTTTGCCAGGAGAGTTTTCCGTTGGGCACAGTTGTTCATGTGTTGCCCACCCCTCTTTGGTTTGACACTGCTTTGGGACGTCCCCACATGTCAAGATTAGAGGCTGCGTCTGTCAATGAACGAAAGAGAAAATAGGATTTTTTGAGTTACCATAAAATCCTTTTCTCTGAGTTCATTGACAGACACAGCACCCACCCCTCTGCGTTCTGAGTTTGTACTGCTTGTTACGAACTGGTGAGCTAGCAGGGCGGAGGGGGTTATGCAGATTGAGGACTGCCTCCTGGGAGGGGCTAGCTTGCTTTTTGTCTGAACTGTGTTCTGCCTAGTCTACTCCTGGTAAAAGGTGCATACCCCACATGTCAAGATTAGAGGCTGCGTCTGTCAATGAACTCAGAGAAAAGGATTTTACGGTAAGTCAAAAAATCCTATTATTCCCTTAACGCAAAGAGCCTCAACATTCCTGAAAAGCAGAGCAATGTCCTAGCGGAAGCTTACCGGCACAAAGCCCAAATCATTTTTTCACAGGAGACCCACTTTAAAAAAGGGTCAACCCCACGCTTATCCAATAACCGTTTTCCAACTGCATATCATGCAAGCTTGTGCTGAATCTAAGACCAGGGGAGTCTCAATATTGTTTTCGAAGTCATGTCATTTCAACCTCACTGACCAAGTCTTAGACCCCAAAGGTAAATTTATGTTCCTCAAGGGAACATGGAAAGACAAACCGGTGACTTTAGCTAACATATACTGCCCGAACTCTAAACAAGTACTTTTCCTAAAAGAAGTGCTCTTTCAACTTACAACGTTCCTGGCGGGTCTTTTGATCTCAGGGGGTGACCTTAATGTGGCTTTAAACCCGAGCCTCGACACGTCGAGCAGGACTTCTTCGCTTCCCTATGCTACTCTCCGCCAAATTAAATTACAACTATCCTCTCTGACGCTGGTGCACCCTTAACCCTCAAGAAAATTATTTTACATTCTTTTCATCTCCACATAACCGCTACTCTAGGTTGGAATACCTTTTCATATGTCAAAAGGATCTGCAGTACTTATATGACGCTACCATTGAAAGCCTGGTTGTCTCAGACCACCACTCGATCACATTGACCTTACACTTTCTTCAAAGGGAATTATCCACGAAATTATGAAGAATGAATGTTTCCCTCCTTGCTGACCCAGGAGACCTGTCTGACATTAGGAAAAAGATAGACAAATATTTCCGCCTTAATAATATCCCCGTGATGAGGGGCCATCTGTTGGCACTCGTGGCCAGGAAAAAAAAGAACAACCAAAAATAGCTGAAGACCTTTCTACCAGGATAGCACTATTGGAAGCAAAACACAAAAGCTCGCTAGCTTCTGAGATAGCAGCGGACCTAGCTGAGGCTAGGGCGCTGCTACTAAACAAACTATCCACAAGGGCACGGCGAAGACGGGCATTGACCCAAAAGCTGTTCTATGAACAGGCCAATAAGGCTTTTGGCGAGATTCACACAACAGCGGAACCTGGCATACATGGTACATCATTTCACAGACGCCTTAGGAACTAAACACTCTAAAAATGAGGCGATAGTTAAGCAATTTCATAACTTCTATAGCAAACTATACAACCTTAGAACAGGAAGTGCAGATCCTTCAGAGGATAGCACACGTAAACGCTTGATCCAGGAATTCCTAGGCCAATACAATACAAAAATTTCTAAAGCCCTGTCTGCGAAGGAATGGAAGGAGCTAGAAACACCCCTAGCTTTTGAAGAATGGGAGGAAGTTCTGAAAGTCACGAAATGGGGCAATAGTCCTAGGCCTGATGGTTTTCCAGCACAGTATTACGAAAGCTTCTCTGACCTCTTGGCCCCAGGGTTCCTTAAGGCATTTAATACTCTATCCATGGCCCCTTGCCCATCTAGCCCATATTTCTGTGGTTCCCAAAGGGGATAATGAAACCGACAACATTGCCAACTACAGACCAATCTCACTTCTAAATGTGGATGTTAAACTGTTCTCAAAATTTTTGGAAAACAGACTCTCCTACCAATCAGCATTGATTATACTAGATCAAGTTGGGTTTGTCCCAGGTAGAGAAGCCAGGGACAACACAACCAAAGCCCTGAACTTACATCATTGGCTCACAACTAACCAGTGAGAGGGTTTCTTTTTGGCAATGGATGCAGAGAAGGCGTTCGATAGAGTGGCCTGGGACTATATGGAGGCGGTGCTGAAGGCGTTAGGACTGGAAGTTCGGATGAGGGCTTTCATTCTCGTCCTTTACACCAACCCCAAAGCTAATGTAAAAGTCAACGGCTGCCTATCGGACACCTTCCCTGTACACAATGGGACGAGGCAGGGATGTCCCCTATGCCCCCTCCTTTATATTCTTACACCGGAGCCCCTTCTCCACTGCATTCGGGCCAATTCAGACATAAAGGGAGATGAGATAGGAAGCAAAGAGTTTAAAACCGCTGCCTTCACAGATGATATTTTACTCTTTCTTATTTTTCCGTTAACGTCCCTGCCCATTCTCATGTCGGTATTAGAAAAGTTTAAAAGGATCTCAGATTTGCAGATCAACTATTCTAAATTCTTTGGCCTAAACATATCCTTACCACCATCAACAGTAAGACTATGCCAGTCTAATTTCCCTTTTAAATGGAAGTCAGAAGCTATAACCTATTTAGGAATACAATTGCCAGGTAATCTATCGGACCTATACGAGAAAAATTTCCTGTCGGAACTGAATATCATTTAAGTGGATCTCAAACGATGGGACGCACTCACCATCTCATGGTTCGGGCGGGCCTCCATTATAAAAATGAACATCCTCCTGTGCATATTGTTTAAAATGCAAACTATGCTAGTTCATCTACCACCTTCCTTCTTTAGGACATACAAACGGATCTGTAGAACTTTTATATGGGGAAACGGACCAGCGCGAATTGGGTGGGCGAGATTGGTGTTACCAAAATCGGGTGGGGGAATAGGTCTCCCTGACCTACAACGTTACTTTTGGGCAGTCCATTTATCTAGAGTAGTAGACTGGAAGATACATGCTTGCTACAAGGGTTGGGTTGCGCTAGAACACCTGATTGCAGGCGTGGACTTAGGTTTGGTACCCTGGTTCCCCACGTAAAATATCCCACCTGGCCTGGATTCACACCCCCTTATCGGAGCTACCCTACAGGCCTTTCACAGGGCCTGCAAGACCCACGCGCTCCGATCACACCTGTGAAAGGCAACCCGGCATTTCCCCTGGGGATGAACAAAATTTTCTTGCTGCAGAGTGGCCTTTTGCAGAGATGCAAGCTAGACATTTCTTTACAAGAGGCAGGTTCATGCATCAGAGAGAACTAGTGGAAATATCTAAAACAAATACATCCCCCTTTTGGACCTATGCGCATTTGAAGCATTTTCTGGATGACCCAACAAACAGAGAAAAACTAATTAAAGCCCCCACAATTTTCGTGTACCTATGCTCTGGGTCGGCTCACCAGAACCATGTGGTCTAAGCATTGTATGCCTCAATGTTTACAGCCTCACACACTTTCTTGGGCTCCAAACGCAAGTTCTGGGAGCAGGCCCTAGGTACAGATATCAATGAATCTAGCTGGAATCGCATTCATCTGTACATACACAAGGGATCGCTAAACATAAAAATTCAAGAGAATGGGTATAAACTAAAAACTAGATGGTACAGAACAACTGACTTACTCCACAAATTTATGCCGTCTATTCCAAATATATGTTGGAGATGTGTGAAAGAAAAGGGCACGTTCCTTCATATCTGGTGGCATTGCCCACCGATCCTGCCATACTGGCTCAAGGTTCATGACATGATTTTGAAAATTCATGACACTCCCGATTTCACACCAGCACAATTCTTATTACATCTCTCTAAAATTCCTAAAAAAAAAATACTTTAAATCAGCAACAATGCACATGATAAACGCTGCCAGGCTTTCCGTCCCAATACACTGGAGGTCAGTAACCCCACCCTCTCTGAAGGAGTGGGCACATCGCCTTAATCATATAGAAGTTATGGAAGAATTGATTGCCACTGCACATGATAAGATAACCAGCTTTGCAAATACCTGGGAACCATGGGCCAGTTTCCGTAGGTCCCAGTCATACCAAACCTTATTGCAGGAAGGAACTTAGGTACTTCCGTGGCTCTAAGTGTTCATACCCTGACAGAATATGATAATTCAGGGTGCGGAATCCTTCAACACTGAGAAATCAGACTTTGATGGAGAGGGCTATTGGTGGTGCCCCCACCCCCCTCTCTGTCTTTACTATTCCCCCCTTCTCTTTCCTTACTATCCCCCCCAATCCAATCCCCCCACCCTTTTTTCCCCCTTCCTATTCTCCCCCTCCCCTTCCTCCTATGCTTTTGACCCAAGTGATACATAGTAGCAGCAATTCTTTGAGTTTATCCTTCAGCGAAGGGGGGGGGGGGCAGGGAGAGGAGGAAAGATTTAAAACCAGACCCTAGTTTAAGTTATTGAAAGGCTTTTAGATCCCTGAAAAGCCATGGAAGTCGGGGTTGGTTCATAGGAACTTGTGAAGAAACAGATAGATATAGTTCGATAAGACTTTATCCTAGATACGCCGATCTGTTATTTCACATAAGTTTGTAATCTTCCAAAAATAGTGACAAAGAGATCTTATACTGAACAAAAATGTTATCACATATGTCTACGTGCCTTTTTGTTATCAAAAAATTCAATAAAATGTTTATGGATAAAAAAAAAACGCCAAAATACATCCCTGGGTACTATAAACCAGTTAGCCTAACATCAATAGTCTGCAAGCTCTTGGAGGGGATGATAAGGGACTATATACAAGATTTTAGCAATGAAAACGGTATCAATAGCAATAATTATGACAGATTACTAAGCTTCAGCACCTAGGATTACCAATAATATACTGAACTCTATTATAAACGTGGCCCGCTGCGGCAGTGCAATGGTTTATAACCACAATACAACAAAATGGACAAAAACTTCCACGCTGGGTCAAACTATTTGTAAAAAGTTAGTTCATGAGTCACTTTCAATAGGGAAAGAGGCAACAAAGAAGTACAGGTGTGGAGACAGGACCTATAATCCCATATAAAGTGCTCGTGCTCAGGTGGATGAAGGAGTTTTCACTCTGTGCTGGTTGTGCCCCACAAGGATGTGCACTCACCGTCACTCCAGGGACCACCTATCGCTAGTGTGGTCAGGATAGGCTTGATGGGGGAAATCCCCCTCTGTGGCTCTCTATAGCGGCACTTCAATGGTTTACTCCATCACATTAGTGGATCGTAAATGAGAGGAGGAAAAACTTATAGTGCAAATATGTCTATACCGGATTTATTATATAAAAAAACTGAAAACATCAGATAAAATTTACACTCACATGTTGTGGTACCCGCATATCCCGGCACCAGGCTTAAAGGCAGCTGATTTGTTTTGGGGAATCAACCCGTTTGGGTGGCGATCGTTCGGCTGACGGTCGTTCGGCCGATACACGTTCGCGCTATCCTATTCAAACAAGGTTTGTATCGGCCGAACGACCGTCAGCCGAACGATCGCCACCCAAATGGGTTGATTCCCCAAAACAAATCAGCTGCTTTTTTAATAGCAATAATTAGCATGAATTCATGAAGAATTGTTTTTGCAAAACCAATCTAATAACCTTCTATGAGGAAGTAAGTTGCCATCTAGATAACGGAAGGCCTGTAGATGTGCTGTATCTAGATTTTGCAAAGGCATTTGATACAGTTCCCCATAAATGTTTACTGTACAAACTAAGGTCTGTCAGCATAGACCATAGGGTGAGTATCTGGGTTGAAAACTGGCTATGGGGGCGAGTTCAGAGGATGGTGATAAACGGGGAGTACTCGGAATGGTCTGGTGTGAAAAGTGGGGTCCCCCAGGGTTCTGTCCTGGTACCAATCCCATTTAATTTATTCATAAACGATCTGAAGGATGGGATAAGTAGCTCAACCTTAGTATTTGCGGACGATACAAAGCTAAGCAGGGCAATAACTTCTACGCAGGATGTGGAAACCTTGCAAGAAGATCTAAACAAATTAATGGGGTGGGCAACTACATGGCAAATGAGGTTTAATGTAGAAAAATGTACACAAATTATTTTGGGTGCTAAAAATTGAAATGCAGTTTACCTTACTAGGAGGAGAACCTCTGGGCGAATCTATGATGGAAAAAGACCTAGGGGCCCTAGTAGATAACAGACTCAGCAACGGCATGCAATGCCAAGCTGCTGCAAGCAAAGCAAACAGAATATTGGCATGCATTAAAAAGGGGATTAACTCCAGACATAAAACAAAATTTCTCTGATCTGACCGCATCTTGAGTATGCCGTCAGGAGGGGTGTGCTGGAACTGGAGAGGGTCCAGAGAAGGGCAACAAAGCTAATAAAGTGACTGGAGGAGCTCAGGTATGAGGAAAGACTGCACACACTGAACTTATTCTCTCTGGAGAGGAGACACTTGAGAGGGGATATGATTTCAATATACAAATACCATGCTGGTGACCCCAAAATAGGGAAAAAACTTTTCATTGAAAGGGAATGTAAAAAGACACGCAGTCATTCGCTAAAATTAGAAGAGAAGCTGTTTAACCTTAAACTGCATAGGGGTTATTTACTGTAAGAGCAGTAAGGATGTTGAATTCTCTTCCACAAGCAGTGGTTACAGTTGGGAGCATCAATAATTTCAAAAAATTGTTAGAATGGGCACCTAAACGACTACAACATACAGGGGTACACAATGTAATATTAACATAAAAGCACACACACAGGTTTGACTGGATGGACGTGTCTTTTTTAACTTCACCAAATATGCAACTATATATTAATAAGCTGCCAACAATTCTCTTTGCTGATCCAAGGAGTTGATATGTTTCGCATTTAGCTTTCTCGGTACCTCCTTAGCATAGCAAAGAAATGACCTACTCAAAAAAAGAGAAAACATGCACAAGCAATATATCATATAATACATAGAGTCTTGGAAATAATTACTGAGCATATTTTGTCACACTTACGCATCACATTAAGAGTATAGTGTTCTGACGGCGACAGGATATTCAACGTGGATATAAACAAAGATATATTTCTAGTTCAAAACGTAGTCAATAAGAATTTGTAAATAGGTGGACCTTATGGCAAAATAAATATAGAAATACCTATAAGTGCGAACAATCAAACATTCTGTATTATATGGCATGGAAAGGCTATTTTGCCGTAAGATGCAGTAGTATATAACTTCATCTTGTGGAGAGCAGGGGTTAACAAAGGTGCTCCATTTACAAACTCTCTGCAGCATGTGTGCATAAATTTATTAATACAAAAAATTACACAAAATTACCAAGAGAACACAAAAAGCAGATCTTTCAGCATACCATAAATAAAATGTGCTGCCGCTCGACCAATCCCACAGCCCCTCAGGCAGCAGACTCCCCGCCAGTCAGACATCACATCATGTCAGGTCCAATCCAATCACATACCATGATGTCTGCCCAAACAGAACATCACGGCATAGCCAAACAAACTACATATCATCAAAGTTTTTAGATTATTGCTCTTCTGAGCATGCTGTAGGGGTGGATGGCTCTTTTGTATGATCCTCCTTCATGAGCAGACATTAGGCTTGGATGATATGCAAGGCTGTGGAAGAGTCTTCTAAACCTTGACAGTTCACGAAATATGGTCAAGAAAGGAAACCAAACTCCCTTGTCAAAATCTTGGAGCTCAGAGCTCCCAAAGCTGATCCTCCAGCACTGGACCCCCTTCTAAAGGAACACCCAATTCTGGTGCAGTCAGACAATGCCATCACAGTGGCATGTATCAACCTTCAGGAGAGCACAAGGAGCCTGAAGGAAACAAACCAGATTCTCTTGTGGACAAAAATGCACTGTTTGGTGATTCCTGCAGTCCACATACTAGGCATGGATAACAAGCAGGCGGATTATCCCAGCCATCACCACTTGGACTGAGGGGAATGGTTTCTTCACCCTGATGTGTTCAATCTGATATGCCAAAGATTGGGGTACTCTGTATTTTGACATCCTAGCCTTCACATACAACAGCAAGCTACCTCTGTTTGTTGCTAGAAGCAGAGATCCTCTAGCTCTTACATAGTTGCGAAGTTGTTAAGGTTGAATAAAGACACCAGTCCATCCAGGATATAGTCCCTTATCATCCCCGTAAAGACTGATTGGCCTGTAGTTTCCAGGTATATGTCTCTACTGTCTCTGTTCCTTCTTAAATATTGGTACCACATTTGCTTTTTTCCAATCAGCTGGTACCATTTCAGTCCGTAAACTGTCCATAAAAATTAGTAACAATGGACTAGCTATCATCCGATGGGTGTAAGCCATTTGGTACTGGTGATTTATTTATGTTAAGTTTTTCAAGTCTATTTTTGACACTGGCTTTTGTTAGCCACAAGGGTACATTCTGTGATGTGTTATTAACAGTACAGTCTTGGTTACAACATCCCCCCCTTTCCTCTTAAAAAAAAAAGAAGAAAAGAATGCATTTAAAACTGTTGCCTCCTCCTTGTCTTTTGGACCAATATGCTCTGGCCTCACTTTTTTACTGTTAACCACTTGACCACTGGGCACTTAAACCCCCTCCCTAACCAGACCAATTTTCAGCTTTCAGTGCTCTCACATTTTGAATGACAATTACTCAGTCATACTACACTGTACCCATATGAAATTTTCGTCCTTTATTCACACAAATAGAGCTTTCTTTTGGTAGTATTTAATCACCATTTTGGCCAAAATTTATACTGCTATATATCTTTGGTAAAAATAACAGAAATTAGTGTATATTATTTTGTCTTTGTGAAAGTTATAGAGTCTACAATCTATGGTGCCAATCACTGAAAATTGATTACGGCCTATCTCAATTCTTGAGGCCCTAACAAGACAGAAAAGTACAAATACCCCCCCAAATGACCCCTTTTTGGAAAGTAGATAGTCCAACGTATTTAGTAAGAGGCATGGTGAGTTTTTTGAAGTTGTAATTTTTTCCCACAATTCTTTGTAAAATTAAGATTTTTTTTTTCACAAAATTGTCATATTCATAGATTATTTCTCACACCCAGCATATGCTTACCACCAATTACACCCCAAAACACATTCTGCTACTCCTCCTGAGTATGGTGATATAACAGCCTGGCCACATAGAGATTGTCATGCCTTCTGGCAAATTCAGCTTGCATTCTATTGTTTATATGTTTAGCTTGTGTTATGCTGCCACCTTGTGACTGTTTTTGGTATGCATTCCCAATACCAACATTTTGTTAATGTATTCATCCCACAATGCATTGCAGTTTAGTTCAAGGGTTAGCAGTAGTGTTGAGCGAACCCGGACTGTAACGTTCGGGTCCGTACCGAACTTTCGGGTGTCCGTGGCACGGACCCGGACCCGGACATTTCAAAAATCGTTCGGGTTC
>BLSH010502848.1:683035-693121 GCA_018402905.1 Glandirana rugosa
TATAATGTTACTGTACACGTTAGTTATGTACCGTTTAATGTACATTGATGAATGTTACCTACGGCCCAATTCCTATGACGGTCCTTTTGTGGAACGATCCGTCTCATACCGTCGCCTAACTTTGGCCTAGGCAGGTATGTACACGTGTGAGAATCTTACCGACGATTGGGAACTTGATTTGACGTTACGTAACACCCTACTTATGTAATTGTTTTACAACCATAACCCTTACGTGTGGTTTTTGTCAGTGTTCCACCGTCGTATTGTGTTCGATTTGTATATTTGTTATCTTACGTTCGACTTAAACGGTCTTCCGTACTGTGAGGGGCAGACCACAGGATACCTATGGTGTCGCAAAGCCCAGGTTAAGGTCATCAGACAAGACGGACCTAAGCTTTTTCTTCGACCTGTCTGTGAACTGATTGTTTTGCTCCCTTCAGCAGGTTGATATGTGTGGTATCCATAGGACACCAGACGGGGAGTGTCATGCCTTCTGGCAAATTCAGCTTGCATTCTATTGTTTATATGTTTAGCTTGTGTTATGCTGCCACCTTGTGACTGTTTTTGGTGTGCATTCCCAATACCAACATTTTGTTAATGTATTCATCCCACAATGCATTGCAGTTTAGTTCAAGGGTTAGCAGCCATTCTAAGAGTGTGCACATGTATGGACGGATCCGGTTTCAATCCGCTGCCATACTCTGCCTAGCAAGGTGTTTTCCTGGCAGTATCCTTAACCCGGCATCCATTGTAAGTAGTTACATGTAATTTGCCATGTATTGATTGCACATGTCATTGTAATATGTCATTGCATGTATTCATTGTACCTCATTTCTTTCTTCCTGCAGTTTTACTCTACTCTTTCTTTATACTTCCTATCTGTTCTGCAATAAAAGTTAAAAAAGGACTCAACGCTCCGCCTTAATGAATTGCAAGAGTGGGAAAACAGAGATTGAGAGAGTTATCTGTACGACTAGTAGCATCTACTTTACGAGGTCCTTAACAGAGAGGCCTAACATGCAGTGAGCACCATCAGGGGTTCTAAGGACATAAAATACACATATGATTTCCTGACTAGCTCTTGCACTTTTTGAAGGTCCTGGAGCACCAGGGCAATGGAAACGCCCAAAAAATGACCCCATTTTGGAAAGTAAACACCCCAAGGTATATTCTATGAGGCATAATGAGTCTTTTGAACGGTTCATTTTTTCCACAAGTTTTTGGAAAATGTGGAAAGAAAATGAAACCGCATTTTTTTTTTACACAAGGTTGTCCATTTATACAATATTTCTAAGCACAGCATGTACCTAGCATACAGCATAAATTTCACCCTAAAATATATTCTGCTACTCGTCCCGAGTATGGTGATACCACATGTGTGACACTTTTACACAGCCTGGCCACATACAGAGGCCCAGTATGCAGGGAGCACCATCAGGCGTTCTAAGGACATAAATTGGAGTAAACACCCCAACGTATATTCTATGAGGCATAATGAGTCTTTTGAACGGTTCATTTTTTCCACAAGTTTTTGGAAAATGTAGAAATAAAATGAAAATGCATTTTGTTTTTTTACACAAGGTTGTCCATTTATACAATATTTCTAACACACAGCATGTACCCAGCAAAAATTTCACCCTAAAATATATTCTACTACTTGTCGCGAGTATGGCGATACCACATGTGTGACACTTTTACACAGCCTGGCCACATACAGAGGCCCAACATGCAGGGTGCACCATCAGGCGTTCTAGGGGCATACATTTCAAATCTAATTTGACTACCTATTACATTATTGTGAGGCACTGTGGTGGGACTGATGGACGCTGTAATGGCACTGATGGGTGCTGTAGTGACATGGATGTGTCATGGATGAGAACTGATGTGAATGCATGGGTGAGCACGGATGCAAGGGTGAGCACAGATGGATGGCGGAGCACGGATGCATGGGTGAACACGGGTGAGGCTGGATGGGTGAGCACGGATGAGGCTGCATGGGTGAGTATGATTGGATTGGTGAGCACGGATGCATAGGTGAGCATGGCTGGATGGGTGAGCATGGGTGATGGATGGGTGAGCACGGATGCATGGGTGACAGATGAGTGAGCACGGATGCATGGGTGATAGATGAGTGAGCACGGATGGGTGAGCATGACTTACGGATAAGTGAGCACGGATGCATGGGTGCCGGATGGGTGGGCATGGATGCATGGGTGAAGGATGGGTGAGCACAGATACATGGGTGACGGATGGGTGAGCATGGATGGGTGAGCACAGACGCATGGGTGACGGATGGGTGAGCACAGATGCATGGGTGACAGATGGGTGAGCATGGACGCATGGGTGACGGATGGGTGAGCACGGATGCATGGGTGACGGATGAGTGAACACGGATGGGTGAGCACGGATGCATGGGTGACGAATGGGTGAGCACAGATGCATGGGTGACGGATAGGTGGGCACGGATGGGTGAGCACGGATGCATGGGTGAGCACAGATGCATGGGTGAGCATGGGTGACGGGTGGGTGAGCACGGATGCATGGGTGACAGATGGGTGGGCATGGATGCATGGGTGACGGATAGGTGGGCACAGATGGGTGGGCATGGATGAGGCTGCATGGGTGAAGCTGGATGGGTGGATGGGGGTCCCTGCCTGGCACATAGCAGTGCTGTGGGCACTTCAGATCCTGCCCACAGCACCGCTGCATCTCCTCTCTCCCCCCTCTCCTGTCACACTGCACCGATCGCGGAGAGGGGAGAGACAAGCCGGCACTTCCGCTGGCTTGTTTACATGTGATGCTCCGTCATTTGACGGAGCGATCACGTGGTAAATGGCCGCTGCAAGCGGCCATTTACCGTGATCCATGATGCGCCGGGTCTCATGGACCCATCGGTCATGGATGCTCCCAGGTGCGCGCCCCAGGGGGCACGCGGGAGCGCGATTCTGGGAGCACGTATTAGTACGCCCTCCCATAATAATGGATGCCACTTGCGGCCGTGTATGTACATTACACAGTCGGCAAATGGTTAATATAGTTAAAAAATTTATTGGGATTTTTTTTTACTCTCCGTGGTCTTTTGTGGTTTATTTTAGCAGCCCTGATTGGGCTCTTACACTACTTATTGCATTCCTTGTAGCGTTGGAATGCTGACAATGACCCCTTAGCCTTATATTTTTTGAAAGCCCTTTTTTCTCTTTTATTTGCATTTTTACGTTATAGCTTAGCTACCCAGGTTTTATCTTAGCTCTTTTATATTTATTACCCATTGGAATGTACTGTATAATATCTTTGTTTCATAGGTTCTTAAAGCACTCATTTTTCTACAGTGTTCCTTGTTCCTAGGATTTATCCTATTTATTAATGTGTAGCATAAAGCAAAGTTTAGGAAAGTTGGCTCTTTTGAAATTCAGTGTTACCTTTGTGTTTTCTTTTCCTGTAATTACTGTGATCTCTGTTTCTTAAGTTGCCCCATATTTCCACATCTGCAATCAGATCTGTGTTGCTTGTAATCAGTAAGTCTAGTAATGCTTTATCTCTTGTTAGTGCATTCACCAACTGACCCATGAAATAGTCCTGCAAGATATTTAGGAAATGGTGAGCCTTAGATGAATGAGCAGTTCCTTCCGCCCAATCGATATCTGGATAATTGAAATCCCCTATTATAATAACATTGCCCTTCCTTGCTGCCATTCCCAACTGCGATAGGAGATAAGACTCCTCCTTATTCCTCAGATTAGGGGACCTGTAGCATATGCCCACTATTACTTTCCCATTACTGTACTCCCTTTGGAGATCCAACCACAAGGTTTCCACCTCCTCTCTTGCTCCATTAGTAATGTTGTCCCTCGTGTTCACTTGCAAATCATTCTTGATGTATAGCTATGTCCTTTAATGCAAAAACAATACACCAACTTAAAGCAGGCGAGTCAATGCTCACTGGTATATGATGGTGAGTGGCTGGTACAAAATAGTATAAATGAGTAGCTGATAAACCAACAGGTCAAGCAATCAAAAACAAAGACAAAAGTCTGTGTAGTCCATCCAATTACATCTAGGTGACTTTCAAGCAGTGTGTGAAGGTTCCCAGCTCCAGCGAGCAGTTGTCCCTCTGGTGTACTCCTCCACGACAGTTTCCGGTCCCAGGGGGGAGCTTTTGAGTCCAGTGTGTCCACACGCTGTAGGCTTCAGCCGCGGTCTGTGGCTGCCTAGCCTGCCTTGCTCCTTTCTCAGTTTTGGCAGCAACATCTTGGATTTTATCCTCCACCACACTCCCGGTTGTTACTCCTGTAGATCCGGATGCTATGCTGCTGTCCTCCAGTCCATCCCATCCACCAGTCTGGGGCTCAGCACACCATTCCACAGCACCTTTACACGCTGCTTACAAGTTACCCAGATGTAAGTGGATATTTAATAAATCATTGTTGTTTTTATCTACATTGACCTGGCACCCTTTAATTTGTTTCTATATGGCCTTTGGTGCTCTACTTATCACCTGGTCTTACTTCAGGCAAATTTATGCCCTTCCTCCACTGCAAATTCTTCCTCACCTGCTGCACGAAATAGCGCAAGAGAGGAAAATGATAATCCTACTTGCACCAAACTGCCCAGAAGAACTTGGTACACAGGTATACTCTTATACTGTAGCTGATTATCCCTGGCCCCTTCCCAACAGGCCAGATCTGCTATCTTAAGGTCCTCTATTTCAACCCGGATTCAGTGTCCCTGGCGTGGTGGTTGTTGAGACCCAGGTCTTAAAGGATAGAAGGGTTTCTGAGTATGTGATTTCTTCCTTGCTAAAAGCAAGAAAGGCCACTTCCAGGAAGATTTATTATTGTACCTGGAAATCTTACTTTGCCTGGTCTGAACATTCTATTCAGTCTCAGAGATTACTCTGTGCATTTAATTCTGTAAACAGGCATTGACCAGAATCTACTGTAGCTCTTAGTACTCTATAGGGGCAAATATGAACCTTAACCGTTGTATTTCAAACGCCTCTGGCTTCACACTCCCTGCTGAAGATTTTTATTCAAGTTGTTATGTGTCCCTTGCAGCGCACCTTGCTTCCCTGGGACCTTTAGCGTAAAGGCTAATTTTTTTTTTAACCACTTCAGCTCCGGAAGGATTTCCCATGTTAGGACTAGAGCACTTTTTGCGATTCGGCACTGTGTATTTTTTTACTGACAATCGCGCGGTTGTGCGACATTGTACCCAAACAAAATTTGCGTCCTTTTTTCCCACAAATAGAGCATTCTTTTGGTGGTATTTGATCACCTCTGCATCATTTCTGATCACCACTATAAACAAAAAAAGAGCAACAATTTTGCAAATAATAAAACAATATTTCTTACTTTTTGCTAAAATACATACCCAAAAAAAATATAAAAAAACTAATTTATTCATCGGTTTTGGCCGATTTATATTCTTCCTCATATTTTTGGTAAAAAAAAACCCCGAAATCTGCGTTTATTGATTGGTTTGCGCAAAAGTTGCTGCATTTACAAACCATGAGAATTAATTTCTCAAAGTTGTTACTTTTTTTTTTTTATACTGGTAATGGCAGCAATCTGCGATTTTTATCAGAAATTTGATATTGGGGCAGGCATGTCGGATATTTTTGACACTTTTTTTGGGACCAATGACATTTATACAGCGATCAGAAATGTAAATATCCACCGATTACTGTATAAATGTCATTGGCAGTGAATGGGTTAACTGTGTTCCCTGGGTGTGTTCTAACTGTGAGGGGGCTGGGCTACCATGGGCATAAGAGATCTAACTGATCCCAGTGACAGGGATCAGTAGATCTTTTAAATGCCCACTGACAGAGCAGGGAACCACCGTGTATAGTTCTCTGCTCTGCAGAAACCACCCCTTGAACCCATTAGGGATGTTTTCATGGAGCTTTTTGCTGGCAAAGTTGCCTTATGGTCTATCAGGTCTGTCACACATGTCTCTGAGCTGGCAGCCCTTTCCTGTAAAGTGTCTTTCCTCATACTTCACAACAATAAGATTGTGTGAAGGGATGAGAGTCGACGCACACTATTAGCTCAACAGGTGGAGTAGAATGTGAACGGCCTCACCCTGGAACTCCTTCTAAGCCATGCCTCTCTGATGCATTTCAACCCGCCCACCGGGGCTTAGTTATCTACGTTTATGAATAAGCTCCAGTGGGTGAGGCGAAATGCATCAGTGGCCTGGCTTAGGAGCAGTTCCAGGCTGAGGCCATTCCCATTCCTCTGCACCAGTTGAACTAATGGTATGCAGTGTCTCTCATCCCCTACATGCATCACTGCTTTCTGGATCAAGCACCAGGCAACCTGCTCCCCCACTCTACTGTGAGACACTGCTGTGATCACCTTGAGCAGCATTATAAGTGGTAACAAGGTTTTGGGAACAGTAAGATTTGTATTCCGTCCAAGACAATCCTTTTTTCCAATGGTAGTTTCAGCATTCAATCTCATTGAGGATATTCTGTCATGCTTGTGCCCCACTTCTAAGAGTTCTAAAGAACTCTCTCTACACTGGCTGGATGGAACCATTAATGTGCACATAAAATTTACTGCTTCCATTAAACAGTTTTGCTGTTTGTTCTCTCTTTAAGACCGTGCACCCTGCTTCAATATCCACCACTGCACAGTGGATCAGGTACTTGATTATAAGAACTTATGCTTATAACCTATTGTCACCCACATAACACATATGACATCAAAAAGATGGGCTGTGATTCCCACATGCTTCACATATGTGTCACTGGGCAGCCAATGTTTCTGTGCTGAGAGCTTGCTCACTGTTAGCATTTGATTGAGCTGTCAGTTCTCGGTCACCACTTACAAACAGAAGCTGTTGGGACCAGCTGCTGATCATGTAACCACTGGGACAACCAAATAGTGGTCACATGATTTCCCATCCTTCCCCTCTCCCTCTTTCCCCACCCCAGACATACAAACCCTATTAAAGAGATGCCAGGGCTGCATGGGAGGGGTTAAACAAACACCTGTAGGTAGGAACAAAGATCTGTAGGAGTATCCTGGACTTTTAGGCACCAAGTCTCTGTTACCCAACTGTGTAAGGCTGCCACCTTGTCTTCTGTTTAGAGGCGGTCCTTCCATATGGGGCGCAGGGGCACTGCCCCCCTAATCCATGCGCTCAGCCCCTAATCTACATGCAGGGCGCCGAACGCATGAATTCCAATGGGCTTTTTCTCGCAGCATGTGATTAGAGCCGGAGGCTTTAATTGGCTTCAAAAAGGGTGGGCTTGGGGCGCAGAGCACTGTGCCCTGAGCACACCCACTTGTGTGACAATAGCGAATTAATATTTGCTATGTCTTTCTGATTCTCCTCCCAGCCAATGAGGAAGCAGGTCCTGTGACCCGATTGGCTGAGAGGAGAAGCAATTGTATTGGCTACCAAGGAGGAGGGGACACGGTAAGCTGTCATTAAGCCGCAGAGGAAGAGGAGACGCAGGTAGGATCCGAAGCTGCCTGCAACCTAGATGGGGTAAGTGCGGGGCTGGTGGGCAGATGGAGGGGGTGGTGGCGGTTGGGTTGTTTGCCGCCCTCCCCAAAATGGAGCACCAGTCTCCACTGCTTCTGTTCATACTTTCTCAGAGTTTTAGAAGGTGGATGTCTAATCTTCTGCGGATGCAGGTTCTGTTAGCCTAGTTGTAGCCCACCCTTTGTATTCATTGCTTGGGAACATCCCATAGTATATGAATAAGTTACCTGCACTGTCCAATTTTAGAGGAATTTTGACTTACCTGTAAATTCCATATCATACAGTACACAGGCCAGCCTCTCTAAACTCTTTGATTTATTCTTCATTGCTTTCTCTAAAACTGAGGACTCGCAAAGTGGGTTATAGGGAAGGCACTTTGGGAGGGGCACGTCCTCAAAAGCTTGCCAGTGTCCAGTCACCTGAAGGTGTGAGCTTATAACCCATGGTGTATGAATAAGTTGCCCCTGTCCTGTACATTACTTCAAAATATGAAATTTGCAGGTAAGTTAAGATACCTCTTTTTCACATGTACAATTGAAGTGACTCTTCACACAATTTCTTTTGTAAAGAAACCAAAACCTCAAATCTTTTTGTAAACCCGCCTCTACATGTCATACAGGGCCGAAACTAGGGGGCAGGGGGCAGCTGCCCCAGGTGATGCACCTAGGGGGGTGCTGCCCCCAACCACCCCTGGGAACTGCTGTTCCAAGGGTGTCACTGCCACCCAATCAAGTGTAATGGACAGGCGGGTTTCTCCTAGTCCTGTCTAGTGTCCAATTATCCTATGTCTTTTATGCGTGAGGCATCCCAGAGAATGGGAGGCTTCAAAGAAGGCCCTGGAATGGGGTGTGCAGAGGAAGCCCTCAACAGAGGGGTGCAGAAGAGGCCCTGGACTAGGAGGGGAGTACACAGGAGGCCCTTGACTGGGGGGTGCAGATGAGGCCCTGGACTGGGGAATGAAGGGGAGTACGCTGGAGGCCCTGGACCTGGTGGTGTAGAGGAGGCCCTGGACTTGAAAAGTGGGGTTGATGAAAGACTTGGATTTGGAGAGCAGGGCCCAAAAGAGGCTCTCAACTTGGGGTGGGCTGTAAAAGAGGCCTTGGACTAGGAGAGGAGTGCAAAGGAGGTCCTGGACTAAGGGGTGGGTGCAGAGGAGGCTATTGATTAGGAAATGGTTGTTGTGGTAAAGGCCCCTGGATAGGGGGGTACAAGGGAGATACTGGACTAGGTGAGGGGGTGCCTGGAGGTCCCAGATTAGGACAAGGGGTGTCTGGAGGCCCTGGACTAGGGCAACAGGTGTCTGGAGGCCCTGGACTAGGGCAGCAGGTGTCGAGAGGCCTTGGACTAGGGCACCAGGTGTCTGGAGGCCCTGGACTAGGGCACCAGGTGTCTGGAGGCCCTAAACTAGGAGAGGGGGATCGTGGAGGCCCTCTGGAGTAGGAAAGAGGGTGCCTGAAGGACCTTCCAGCTTCAGGCAGAAAGAGCCTGGATGTATAGCCTGGGCAGGGGAAGAGCCTGCTTGGACACTGGAGGGTGAGTTCATAACATAAATGGGGGCATTTATCAATTGTCGCAAGTAATGCCAAACAGAAGCAGAGAGACAGACCATGTGATTATAGTAAGGGAAAAGTACAGCCAAAGCCTGTTTGGTTGTACTTCTCCTATTGATCACATTAGTGCAGACTCCTGTTACCCTTCTTTAGCTGCGAGTGTGCTTAAGCCTGCTCTCAGCTAATGTCACAGTCAGTTCAAGCTGGGGACAGATTGCAACCATATAGTTAGGATCTAATTACATGCCTGGACCAGCACCCATCTCAGCCTCTCAGCAAGCTGCCCACTTCCACCCCCTCCACTGCCCGGTGTTTCAGTGACAGAGATGGCTCTTTAATTAGGCAAATTAGGCGGTCGCCCAAAGCCTCGCACTCACAGGGGCTTCATGACTACCTAATTTGCCTACTGGAGGAAGGGGACCACTGGCTTAGGGTGGGCAGACGGTGGACCCGTGCTGTCCCTGGGTCCGTTGCCCCAGCCAGCCGTAGGAGTCGGACACTACTGACTGCGCTGCCTTCACTTCACAGTGAGGGGGATCGGTGCAGCGGGGAATAATTACAGAAACCATGCCCTGTATCTGTGTCTGTCCAGCAGCTGAAACACTTGCCACCCCCTCCCTCCCCCCCCCCCCCCTTCCCGCTGCCTTTCAGCTGCTGAATGGACACAAATACAGGGCAAGGTTTCTGTAATTATTCCCCGCTTCCCTGGAAGAAATACACTCACGGTGAGTATAGGGCTGTGAAAGAGACGTGTATGGTGTGTGATAGAGGCGGAGGCTGAGTGGGATTGCAGGATGCTCCATTGTAGAGGAGAGTCTGTGGGACTACAATCTCCAGCATGTTTATGGACGAGCACTTAGTGTAAGGCTGGAGGTGAAAGCATGGTTTATCAGTTCCACTTGCAGTGTAGGTGAGATCACATGTGTCTGGATGGCAGCAGAAGGAGCTCGGAACACACTAATATATATCTGCAATCAGTTGTGGCTGGTATCCACGTTGGGTCCCGGATGGCACAGAGGCAGCACCCCCCCCCCCCCCC
>BLSH010502848.1:727055-745457 GCA_018402905.1 Glandirana rugosa
GTTCGGACGAATCGAAGGGTCTACTCTGTTCCGACTTGCATAGATCCCACCGCACCAGTATCTGGAGATTCCGGACTGTTTGTGGTTTACGACGGTGACGCCCGACTTATCCCCTTGGACTGCCTCTCTTCCTTCGGGAAATGTTCCTAAGGTCAAAGAATAGTCGTTCCGGGGACTTTTAGACACGTAAGAGTCCTCTAGCGACGTAGGTGTCGACCATACGAGGTAGAAATATTGTTTGCAAAGGAGGTAACCTATATTGTCTTTTTTGGAGAAACCGCCTCGTTTTATAGGACAGACCCTTAAGGATCGGATAAGAAACTGGAATCCTTGTAAAGGGCTTCCTTCTCTCCGTCAGGTTCCCCTATTCAGCCCGCAGTGGCAGCATTTGGTGTTTGTCAGGCCTTAGAGGTCTATGACCACGCCACCCTAGATACGTTCAGCCTTGTCTCATCTGGGAAGCTAAGCAGGCTTGGGTCTGGTTAGTGCTTGGATGGGAGACTGCCTTGGAGTATCAGGTGCTGTAGTCTAATCAGAAAGAAAGTTTCTGCTGAGGAAATGACATATTTTCTTCAAGCTTAGGCCTTGTTATAGATGCTCTCAGAGCAGTGGTTCTCAACTCCTGTCCTCCGGACCCACTAACAGGCCAGGTTTGCATGATAACTGATATGCATCACAGGTGATATAATTTATTGCAGTATTCTAGTCTACATCTCCCCAAGGTAATACTTAAAATCTGGCCTGTTGGTGGGTCCTGAGGACAGGAGTTGAGGACCACTGTCTTAGGGTCTCTATACAGCAAGTCTGCTGATTGGCTCTCTTACCATTGCACATGCACAGAAATTTGTGATTAAAAGACTGGTCAGGTGAGCTTCCTTACAAAAGGTTGCTAGCTGGTTTTCCATGTCACGGGGAATGTTTGTTTGGGGAGAATCCAGAAATTATCTGGAGGGAAGAGCTAACTTCTTCCTAGGAAGGTGGCTAAGTGTACCTCATTTAGGGGATCAGGTTCTGCTTCCTCAGGCTTTTCAGCCCCTATGTAGTTTCAACAGCAACAGGGAGCTGGGGCCTGAGATAAGCATCAAGGCTATGACCAAAAGAGGCTTTGGGTCCAAAAGTCCTCTAAAACTGTCACCAGACCTTCACGGTGAAGGGAAGCCCCCACTTGTGTGAGTGGGGGAAGGTTCCTACAGTTTGCAGGAGTTTAAGAATCGCTGGTTCAGGGCATCCCCACAGTGTCTCAAGGGTACAGGCTGGATTTTCAGACCTGTTCTCAGTACCAAAACCGAACAGAGACATAAGGCCTATCCTGGATCTAAAGGTACTGAATCATTATCTCTCAGTGCGCCTTTTCAAATGGAATCAATTCCTTCTGTGGGGTCTCTCTCCAATTAAAAGATTTTCTGGCATCCATAGACATCAGGGATGCATGCCTGCATGTGCAAATCTTTCAGCCTCATCAAATGTTTCTGCATCTTACAATAGAAGATCAGCACTTCCAGTTTGTGGCACTGCCCTTCGGGCTTGCAACAGCCCCCCAAATCTTCACAAAGACCCTGGCACCAGTTATGGGCCTTCTAAGGTCTTAGGGCAGTGGTTCTGAACTCCTGTCCTCGGGATCCACTAACAGGCCAGGTTTGCAGGATAACTGAAATGCATCACAGGTGATATAATTTGCTGCTCAGTGATTGCAGTATTCTAGTCTGCATCTCCCCAAGGTAATACTTAAAATCTGGCCTGTTGGTGGGTCCTGAGGACAGGAGTTGAGAACCACTGTCTTAGGGGATCCTGGTGTTAGGTTATCTAGACTCTAATTCTTTGATGGGCAGCTCTATTTAAACTTCCTGCTTCCTGTAGGCAAGTGCTGTCCGTTCTACAGCGTTAGTGTGTTCCTGAGCTACCCGTTCTGAGCTTCCTGATTACCTGTGACCCGGCCTGAGCCCACGTCTGCTTGAACGCTGCCTGCACCGACCCCCAGCTTGTCTACGACCATCCGACTGCCTGTTCCTTCTGTACCTCACCTGCCTGCCTGTTAACGACCCTGCCTGCACCCGACCATCCGATTGCCTGCTCCTTCGGTACCACTCTGACCGCAAGTTAACGACCCGGCCTGCACCACTACTCTTCAGTCTAGCACGGACTACGGGACAACTTCATACCACCACCTGTGTCCCATCCAGCCCTCATGCTCCCCTGTGCTCCAGCGCTCCCTGTCTACTCTACCAGGGGTTCTGGAACCAGGGTCGTAAGAGAGGTTGCCTACTGCATAAGTCAGACTCTACCACCAGGGACGTGACACAGGGTCTAAAACTGAGCGTAGCTCTCACTGTTAAATTCTTAGAACACCTGGGCTGGTTTATAAACGTTGAGAAGACAGCCTTGGAGCCAGTTCAGCGTCTGGAATACTTGGGCTTTTTTCGCACAACTTTATATATCAGGGTCGCATGGCAAGTCATAGCCCATGATTCCCAATGAGAACCAGTCATATCTGTGCAACTTCAAGTAGTCTCTGTGATACTTTGGTCCAACTTCGATGCGTGTTGAGGTCCATAGACCTCAAGTTTACACAGGTATTTCCTGGAATCGCGTCAAAATCACGCAACTTCAAGTCGCGGCAGTGTGAAGGGGGCCTCAGGTCTATTTCTAGACACAGCCCAGGCAAAGCTGTTCTTGCTTCTAGAGAAGGTCAGTGCCTTGAAGGTTCAAGTTTGGCAAGTAGAGGGAAAAGGCATCCTTCCATTCGGCTCTGTATGGGTCTGCTGGGAAGAATGGTGTCCTCTTTCGAGGCAATTCCTTGTGTCCAGTTTCATTCCAGTCCCTTGCAAAAGAACTTCTGTCAGGGTAGAACAAGAAAATGCAGCCTCTGGTTTGTTGCATGTTCATACCCCCCAAGACTCGTTGGAGTCTCAGTTGGTGGTTGAAAGATCAAAATGTAATACAAGGGGAGTCTTTTCTTCCAGTAGCATGGAAGATATTGACCATGGATGCCAGTCTCTCTGGCAGGGGCGTGGTCATGGAGGACTCTACAGTCCAGAGGAGATGGGTCGCCCAGATTACAGCCACACCCGCTAAGGGTGCAATGCGACAATGCCACGGCTATGGCTTATGTCAACCACCAAGGCAACACCAAGAGTCGTTTGGCTAATGAGGAAGTCACTGTCTTGGGCAGAAAAGCAGGTGCCGGGGCTGTCTGCAGTCCAGATTCCGGGGGTGGAGAACTGGAGGGCGGACTTTCTCAGCCACCAACAAATGCATGCAGGAAAATGGTCTCGACACCCAAATTTTTTCTGAAGGTTTGCCGACGATTGGGGATGCCGGATGTAGATCTGTTGGCATCCAGGTTCAACAACAAATATGCGCCATCAGGCATCAGTGCAGAGATTTGTATGTAGAGCTAGAGATCCCTTTGTGATCAGGGTAGATACTCTGGTAGTTCCTTGGAACCCAATTTATTGCCTAATTTCATGCCTAATTTATGCATTTCCCCCTGTTCCTCTCCTGCCACATCTCTTATGCAGGATTCAAGAGGAAATTATGTCTGTCATTTTTGTGGCTCCAGCTTGGCCCAAGAAGGCCTGGTATCCAGAGATAGTGAGGTTGACAGTAGACGGACTGTAGGCGCTCCCGGTCTGTCATGACCTGCTGTCACAGGGTTCTATATATTACCCAAATTTACGCTAAGCTAAATTTACCTTTCATCAAGGAGGGACTCAGCGTTGCCTCCCTTAACGGTTCCTCTATGTTTGTTAATGCTATAGAAATAGCCCTTTGAACCTGTCAAGGAGATTCCTTTAGTCCTTTTGGCATGAAAACTAGCTTCTCTTGCAGTCACTTTGAGTAGAAGGGTATCGGAATTGGTGGCTCTTACTTGTAAAGAACAATAATTGGTCCTGCATAATGCTTAGTGGTGCTACGTCCTCTTCCGTCCTTTTTGCCTAAGGTCATTTCTGGTTTTCATTTAAATCAGAATATTATTCTACCCTCTTTTGTTTCTCTCAGCCTAGCTCACCAGAAGAGAAACGGTTGCACTCTCCTACTACCAGTACTCAGTGAAAGGCATCTTTTCCCTCCCTCCAGGCATCAATCTGAAAACCTTTTCTCACAAGCCCTTTACTCTTAAGTCTCCCAAGCCTGCCCATAAGCCCTCATCACCCCAGTATTGGCATTTGTGCCAGTACTGGACCTCTGGGTTCAATTTGTAATTTTAAAAGTGGTTCCCCCTCCTCACATTTTACCTTCCAAACTGCCAGGTTTAGACCAGAAGAAGGCAGATTCAATGACCACCTAGCACCAATGTCAGGCACAAGAAATGGTATCAGGTCTTTACAAGAATATTTTAAAGGTTCCTATGCAAACCTATTCAGTCCCTAAATCAAACTGGGACATCCACCCAAAATGGGACTTAAAATCTCTAAATATATTTGTTTGTGTACCATAATTCCAGATGGACTTAACAGGGTCTGTCATTCTCTCAGACAAGGGGAATTTCTGGCATCAGCAGACCTACAAGATGTCTATCTACACATCTTCATCTTCCGCTCACATGAATGCTATCTGCGTTTTGCTGTGGGAGGCCAACACTTAAAGTTTGTAGAACTACCATTTAGGCTTTTCTGTACACCCTGAGTGTTCACAAATGTTCACCAGTCCATCCAGTTCAACCCGTGTGGGTGTGTGTGTATATCAATAATCATGTATCCCTGTATGTTGTGATCGTTAAGATGCCCATCTAATAGTTTTTTAAACTATTGACGCTCCCTGCTGATATCCACTGCTTGTGGAAGAGAATTCCACACCCTTACTGCTCTGACAGTAAAGAACCTTCTACACAGATTAAGGTTAAACCGCTTTTCTTCCAGTATCTGTAAATGGCCATGTGTGTTTTTTAAACTCCCTTTCACTTAAATCTTTTTCCCTATGCTAGGGTCATCAGTAAGGTATTTGTATATTGCCATCATATCACCTCTCAACCGTCTCTTCTCCAGAGAGAATAAGTTCAATGCTTGTAGTCTTTCCCCATAGCTGATACTCTTTATTAGCTTTGTTGCCCTTCTCTGAACTCTTTCCAGTTCCAGCGCATCCTTCTTGAGGACTGGTGCCCAGAACTGGACGGCATACTCAAGATGCGGCCGGACCAGAGTCTTGTAGCGTGGGAGAATTATTGTTTTATCTCTGGAGTAAATCCCCTTATTAATGCAGGCTAATATTCTGTTGGCTTTGCTTGCAGCAGCTTGGCATTGCATGCCATTGCTGAGCCTATCATCTACTAAGACCCCCAGATCTTTTTCCATCCTGTATTCCCCCAGAGGTTCTCCCCCCTAGCGAGTAACTTGTGTTCGTATTTTTAGCGCCCAAACACATTACCTTACATTTTTTAACATTAAACCTCATTTGCCATGTAGTTGCCCACACCATTATTTTATTTACAAGACGAACATGTAACCTCTTGTGCACCCTGGGAGCTGGATGGAGAGAATGTGGGGGCACTGGGTCAGTCTGTCATCCATGGACCATGGGTGGAAAGTCCAAGGTGTCTATTGAGGTCTCAGAAGGTGAAATGCTGGCTTTAGACAGCTGCAGGCTCTGAAAAGAGCTAGAAGGAACTCTGTGCGGACATAGACCACAAAAAGAGCAGCGCCAATCTAAGTGCAGCAATATAAAAACATCTTTATTAAAGAGACAAATGGCAACGCACAAGATAAAAGCGTTGTCAGCGCATGTGTGGCAATAGGCTTTGTGTAGAGGTTCATCCACTCCTTTCAGAAGGACGGGCTGCAGGCGGGGAACACTGGTTGCTGCTGGTACTGGCTGAGCTGGTGTCTTCCAGCACTTCCAGAAACTCAGATGGGGCTCAGGAACCGCCATTGACGTCACTACCGGATGCATGGTGGAGTGGGAGGTTCTCGCGTTCGGAGCATTCATGCTCCTTCCTCAGGCAATAGGGGGCGGCCATGTTTGTGGTGACTTTTTATCGGTCAGGGCGGTGCTAAAGACTCCATCCACCCTGGTGTCATGTTCCCATGATATGTGGTGATGTTTGGAAAGGGGCTGAGTTCTTCATGTTCAGTATGAGCGGCACAGTGGTGTAGTGGTTAACACTTTTGCCTAGCAGCAAAAGGGTCACTGGATCGAATCCCGACCAAGACAACACCTGCTTGGAGTTTGCATGTACTCAAACTGACTGGGAAGAGCGATCCTAATGCAAGGGGCGCTTCAGGGCAAGTTGGAAGGAAAAGAAAAAAAAATTACAAAAGAAACTGAAAGTGAAAAGAGAAAAATGAAAGATATGCAATGAAAAACTGTGTAGTAGTCATAATTTTAAGGTATGCGGTACAGAGATTAGAGTAGGGGATTAATCTCCAATTCTTCATCCAGTCCCCCTGGTGCCAAGACATCCAACCGGTATATCCAGTAGGATTCTCGAGCATACAGGCGGCGTCTGAACCGTTCGGCTGCTGGAATGGTGTTGGAGATGGCCTCAATTACCCAGACTCTGAGGCCCTGGGAGGAATGTTCATGATGGGTGAGAAAGTGTTTGGGGACACTATGCTGGTCAGAGCCGGCATCCACTAGCCGCCTGTGTTGTCCGAATCTCTGTCGTAGTGTACGGGTGGTGCGGCCCACATACAGTAGACCAGAGGCACAGGACAAACAGTACACGACAAAGTCGGAAGAACATGTATAGAAATCAGTGATGGGATAGCTCTTGCCTTTGGCCTGAACTTCTTTCTGTCTGTGGGTGACATGTGGACACATTAAGTATAGGGCTTTGCGGCATTTCTACATGCCATGGATGTTGAACAACTTGAGAGGGGCACTGATGGTGGTGGAGACTGATTTGATTTTGCTGGGGCTATCTGGGTTTTGAGGTTTCTGGCCCGTCTATAGGAGATGAGCGGTCGAGCTGTAATGGTGGATTTTAGGTGTGGGTCCTCTTGCAGGATGGCCCAGTGTTTTTGGAATATGCGTTCCATATTCCGAAACTGAAATTTTTTCTTTAGTAACTGCCCATGTTTATTGTAGTCCTCTTCTCTGGTAATGTTGTGTTTGAGACGGCAGTATTGGCTTTTGGGAATGTTTTTTTTTTGTTTTTTTTGCACCTTCAGCCACACCAGACCCCTTTCAACTATTCATTGACCTCAACAGATTTATCAGAAACCTCACCGTTAAAAGACATTTCCAGATTAAAACCCTCAAACAAGAAACCAACTGTGCAGACACCCCAGAGCCAGATGTGCCCCTAGAGGTTATGCCTGAATTTACCCCCGCTGATCTCACGGCTCTAGCTTACCTGGAACAGCTATATACGGAGGATGAAGATCTATATGTGGACTTACTAACCCAACATGCGCCCACATCCCCACCTATCCAACACACCTCCTTCCGCCCCAAATCAGTGTTTAACCCCACCTCCTCCAAAGGTCCCTATATCCAAACTTTTTACCAGGTTGTCTATGCTGACATCCTCCGTCTATGTCAACATACCCCTCGTACATCCTCTTCATCCTCCAACCTCACCCAGGCTGAACACATTGCTCTAAATAGGCTTTCCGAGAACTCCGACATAATCATCAAGCCTGCGGACAAGGGAGGTGGCTTGGTGGTCCAGAACAGGTCTGACTATCTTAAGGAATCTATCCGGCTACTCTCAGACACCAAAACCTACAAGAAGTTACCCAAAGACCCTCTCCCCAACTTCCTTATAGAAGCACATGACATAATCCATAGAGCTTCCACAGAGGGGATCATTGACAAATTAGAAACATCCTTTCTCAAACATCAGTTCTATCAGAGACCTTACTTTTACCATTTACCCAAAATCCACAAAGATCCTGAAAACCCACCTGGTAGACCCATTGTGGCCGCCATGGAGATTATCACCAGCTACTTCTCATCTACATTGATCACTTCTTACAGCCTTTAGCCCAAAACCTCCCCTCCTACATCAAAGACAGTATACAACTACTGCAGACCCTCAAAGGCTACACCTGGGAACCATCCTACCTGTGGCTCTCTTTGGATGTAGCCTCGCTTTACACATCCATTCCACATGAAGTAGGCTTAAGAGCGGTACAACACTTTCTCAATGAGGACTCTATGGTCAACACACGCCAGGCGCAATTCATCTTGGAAGCCACCAACTTCTGCCTGACCCACCACTACTTTGAATTCAATGGCGAGTTCTACCTACAGACCCATGGCACAGCTATGGGGGAAAATTTTGCCCCAAGCTATGCCAATCTCACCATGGGTCTGTGGGAGAACCTTTACATCTGGCACAACAACCCCTTCTCCTCACACCTGGTTTACTACTGGCGATATATTGATGACGTGGTCATCATTTGGGATGGCCCCAAATCCCTGGTAGACCAGTTTGTGACACGCTGCAATTCAAATGACATGGGTTTCTCTTTCACGTCTGTGTGTGACGAACATTCCCTAGCTTTCCTTGACCTGCTGCTGAGCCATGACAACGGACTCATTCAAGCACAAAATTACAATAAACCCACCACTGGAAACTCCTATTTGCATTATAGGAGTTGCCATCACCCACGGTGGGTGAAAAACATTCCCAAAAGCTAATATTGCCGTCTCAAACACAACTGTACCAGAGAAAGGGACTACAATAAACATGGGCAGTTACTAAAGAAAAAAATTCTCGAAAAAGGCTATCCGCCTACCCTCATAGATGAGGCTTTCTCTTTCTATAATCAAAACTCAGCCACAGCCAATAGAGAGCAAATCCCCTCCCAGTCAATACAACCTCTCAGATTCACAACCAACTTCTACACTCAGTTTCGGAATATGGAACGCATATTCCAAAAACACTGGGCCATCCTGCAAGAGGACCCACACCTAAAATCCACCATTACAGCTCGACCGCTCATCTCCTATAGACGGGCCAGAAACCTCAAAACCCAGATAGCCCCCAGCAAAATCAAATCAGTCTCCACCACCATCAGTGCCCCTCTCATGTTTTTCAACATCCATGGCATGTACCAATGCCGCAAAGCCCTATGCCTAATGTGTCCACATGTCACCCACAGACAGAAAGAATTTCAGGCCAAAGGCAAGAGCTATCCCATCACTGATTTCTATACATGCTCTTCCGACTTTGTCGTGTACTGTTTGTCCTGTCCCCTGCGGCCTACTGTATGTGGGCCGCACCACCCGTACACTACGACAGAGATTCGGACAACACGGGTGGCTAGTGGATGCCGGCTCTGACCCGCATAGTGTCCCCAAACACTTTCTCACCCATTATGAACATTCCTCCCAGGGCCTCAGAGTCTGGGTAATTGAGGCCATCTCCAACACCCTTCCAGCAGCCGAACGGTTAAGACGCCTGTGTGCCCGAGAATCCTACTGGATATACCGATTGGATGTCTTGGCACCAGGGGGACTGAATGAAGAATTGGAGATTAATCCCCTACTCTAATCTCTGCACCGCATACCTTAAAAATTATGACTACTACAGAGTTTTTCATTGCATATCTTTCATTTTTCACTTTCTTTTGTAATTTTTTTTCCTTCCAACTTGCCCTGAAGCGCCCCTTGCATTAGGATTGTTCTTCCCAGTCAGTTTGAGTACATACAAACTCCAAGCAGGTGTTGTCATGGTCGGGATTCGATCCAGTGACCCTTTTGCTGCTAGGCAAAAGTGTTAACCACTACACCACTGTGCCGCTCATACTGAACATGAAGAACTCAGCCCCTTTCCAAACATCACCACATATCATGGGAACATGACACCAGGGTGGGTGGAGTCTTTAGCACCGCCCTGACCCGCCCTCCCCTAACAAATAAAAAGTCACCACAAACATGGCCGCCCCCTATTGCCTGAGGAAGGAGCACGAATGCTCTGAACGTGAGCACCTCCCAATCCACCCTGCATCCGGTAGTGACGTCAGCGGCGGTTCCTGAGCCCCATCTGAGTTTCTGGAAGTGCTGGAAGACACCAGCTCAGCCAGTACCAGTGGCCATCAGTGTTCCCCGCCTGCAGCCCGTCCTTCTGAAAGGAGTGGATGAACCTCTACACAAAGCCTATTGCCACTCATGCGCTGACAACGCTTTTATCTTGTGAGTTGCCATTTGTCTTTTTAATAAAGAAGTTTTTATATTGCTGCACTTAGATTGGCGCTGCTCTTTTTCTGTTCTACATTATTTTATTTAGGTCTTGTAAGGTTTCCACATCCTGCGCAGAAGTTATTGCCCTGCTTAGCTTTGTATCATCATCAAACACTGAGATTGAGCTTTTTATACTAACCTCTGTATCATTTATAAATAGATTAAATAGAATTGGTCCCAGGACAGATCTGTGGGGTTGGGGACCCCACTTACCACACTGGACCATTCTAAGTACTCGCCATTTACTACCGTCCTTTGGGCTTGCCCCTGTAGCCAGTTTTTAAACCAGGTACATACCCTATGGCAGAGCTGTGTCTTGGCCTAGGCAGACAAGGCCCAGGCCTAGGGCGGCACTTTGCGGGGGGGAGGAAAAAAGCCCCCACACACAGGGCCACCATCAGGAGAGTACAGCTTAATCCTGGAGTCCAGTGCCGGCACTGAGCTCTGGTAACTGGCCAGACGGGTGTGCGAGCATGGATGCCCGGGGTCCCACACATGGCGATCAGCTTTCTGTGGCAGCTGACACCTCTCTCCCCACTGACAGCAGCACATGGAGCTCACCAAGGATCCTCCTCCTCATCTTCAATGTTCTCGTCTCGTGTACACAGCCAGGAGGAGGAGCCATGGAGGAGGGACATGACTGCACTGCAAGAGCCGTGCTACTGCTCTGAGGACTGTGCTTTGTTTACATTTGATGGGGTACAGTAACCAGGAAGGAGGAGGGGGTTATGGCAGGTAACAGAGATGCACACATGGAGTGATGGTAGGGGGGTAAGGGGATATGTGCTGGGGGGGTGTTTTGACCCCCCCACTAGCACATGTCCTCTCCCCTCCCAAAGCAACCCCCCAGGTCATATCCCCTTAGCCCCCTTTCCCCAAATCAAAAGATGCAGCATCCCTCTCTGTCCTCCTCCCACTGTGTCCCTCTGTCCTCCTCCCACAATGTCTGTCTGTCCGGCTATCACGGCACCTCACTGTCCCCCTCCCTCCAACAGCGTCCCTCTGTCTTCATCCCATGGCGTCCCTTTGTCCTCTTCCCACGGCATCCTTCTGTCCTCTTCCCAAGGCATCCCTCTGTGTTCATCCCACGGCACCCCTCTGTCTTCATCCCATGGCATCCCTCTGTCTTCATCCCATGGCGTCCCTCTGTCTTCATCCCATGGCGTCCCTCTGTCTTCTTCCCACGGCGTCCTTCTGTCCCCTTCACATAGCATCCCTGTCTTCATCCCACAGCAGCCCTCTGTCTTTATCCCATGCTGTCCCTCTGTCCTCTTCCCATGCCATCCCTCGGTATTCATCCCATGGCATGCCACTGTCCTCTTCCCATGGTGTCCCTCTGTCCTCTTCCCACGGTGTGCCTCTGGCCCCTTCCCACGGTGTGCCTCTGTCCCCTTCCCACTGTGTGCCTCTGTCCCCTTCCCACGGTGTGCCTCTGTCCCCTTCCCATGGTGTGCCTCTGTCCTCTTCCCATGGCGTCCCTCTGTCCTCTTCCCTCAGTGTCCCTCTGTCCTCTTCCCATGGCATCCCTCTGTCCTCTTCCCATGGTGTTCCTCTCTCCCCTTCCCATGGCGTTCCTCTGTATTCATCCCACGGCTTCCCTCTGTCCTCTTCCCATGATGTCCCTCTGTCTTCTTCCCACGCCTTCCCTCTGTCTTCATCCCACGGTGTCCCTCTTGTCTTCATCCCACGGGGTCCCTCTTGTCTTCATCCCACGGCTTCCCTCTGTCCTCTTCCCATGGCATCCCTCTGTCCCCTTCCCACGGCACCCCTCTGTCTTCATCCCATGGCGTCCCTCTGTCTCTTTCAAAGGGCATCCCTCTGTCCTCTTCCCACGGCCTCCCTCTGTCCTCTTCCCACGGCCTCCCTCTGTCCTCTTCCCACGGCCTCCCTCTCTCCTTTTCCCACGGCCTCCCTCTCTCCTTTTCCCACGGCGTCCCTCTGTCCTCTTCCCACGGCGTCCCTCTGTCCTCTTCCCACGGCGTCCCTCTGTCCTCTTCCCACGGCGTCCCTCTGTCCTCTTCCCATGGAGTCCCTCTGTCCTTTTCTCACTGTGTCCCTCTGTCCTTTTCTCATGGCATCCCTTTGTCCTCTTCCCACGGTGTACCTCTGTCCTCTTCCCACAGCATCCCTCTTTCCCCTTCCCATAGCACCCATCTGTCTTCATCCCATGGCATCCTTCTGTCCCCTTCAAACAGCGTTTCTCTGTCTTCATCCCATGGCGTCCCTCTGTCCTCTTCCCACGGTGTCCCTCTGTCCTCATCCCATTGGATCCCCCTTTCCTTTTCTCACGGCATCCCTCTGTCTTTTTCTCATGGCATCCCTCTGTCCTCTTCCCACGGCGTCCCTCTGTCCCCTTCCAAAGGCATCCCTCTGTCTTCATCCCACAGCGTCCCTCTTTCCTCTTCCCACGGCATCCCTCTGTCCTTTTCCCATGGCGTCCCTCTGTTCTCATCCCACGGAGTCCCTCCATTCTTTTCTCAAGGAGTCCCTCTGTCCTTTTCTCACGGCTTCCCTCTGTCCTATTCCTATGGCGTCCCTCTGTCCTTTTCCCACAGCATCCCTCTGTCCTCTTCCCATGGCATCCCTCTGTCCTATTCCCATGGCATCCCTCTGTCCTCTTCCCATGGCATCCCTCTGTCCTCTTCCCACTGCGTCCCTCTGTCCTTTTCCCACGGCGTCCCTCTGTCCCCCTCCCACGTTGTCCCTCTGTCCCCTTCCAATGGCATCCCTCTGTCTTCATCCCACGGCATCCCTTTGTCCTTTTCCCATGGCATCCCTCTTTCCTTTTCCCACGGCGTCCCTCTGTCTTCATTCCACAAAATCCCTCTGGTCTCTTCCCACGCCGTTTGTCAGGACCTGAGTCCTTGTTTGGGTCACCTGCTGGAGGCAATGTTGTGTGGAAAACCAAATGGTGTA
This sequence comes from Glandirana rugosa, assembly GCA_018402905.1. NCBI lineage: Eukaryota > Metazoa > Chordata > Amphibia > Anura > Ranidae > Glandirana > Glandirana rugosa. The sequence goes on from BLSH010502848.1 coordinate 740,100, forward strand.
GTTCTGGTGGCCACCAGCGGGTTTCTCCCAGCAGATTGATTATACAGGTCATTAGCCTGCATCTGATGGGTTTGCTGGGATTATATAAGAATGCCTTGCACCCAGTTCATGGGTTACAGTATTTTCTCTGCAAGCCTGTCCCTGCCTGTGTCTGATCCGTTCTGGTCCTGTATCCATGATCCTATATCCTAACTCTTGGACCTGATCCCTGGAACCTGCTCCCTGCTTCCTTACTCTCCTTTTGCTCCCAGTTACCGGGCTCCCTATTCCCCTGATCTCTTGTCCCCTATTTGCTTATATGTGTGTATTTTCTACATTGTATTTAGTTAGATAGTGAACACAGAAAACCTCAAAATGACACCTATCTTTTACTTGCTTGTTAATGTTTGCTGGTGTTTGGTGTTGGTAGTGTGTCATTTTCCTAATAAATGTATACATATTTTCACTTTAACATCTGGGCCTGATTCCTTTACCAGATAGGGGTATACAGAGCCACCAGATAGGGGTATACAGTCACCAGACAGGGGATTACAGAGCCACCGGATAGGGATATACAGAGCCACCAGATATGGGTATACAGAGCCAGCCACCAGATAGAAGTATACAGAGCCATCAGATAGAAGTACACAGAGCCACCACATAGGGGTATACAGTCACTAGATAGGAATATACAAAGCTACCAGATAGGGGTATACAGAGTCCTCAGATAGGCGTATACAGAGCCACCAGATATGAGTATGCAGAGCCACCAGAAAGGAGTATACAGAGCCACCAGATAGGGGTATACAGTCACCAGATAGGAGTATAAAGAGCCTCCTGATAGTGGTATACAGAGTCACCATATAGGTATATACAGAGCCACCAGATAGGAGTATACAGAGCCACCAGATAGTATACAGAGCCACCAGATAGTATACAGAGCCACCAGATAGTATACAGAGCCACCAGATAGGGATATACAGATTCAACAGATAGGAGTATACAGTGCCACCAGATGGGGTATGCAGAGTCACCAGATAGGAGTATAAAGAACCACCAGATATGGGTATACAGAGTCATCAGATAGGAGTACACAGAGCCACCAGATATGGGTATACAGAGCCACCAACTAGGGGTATACAGAATCCTCAGATAGGTGTATACAGAGCCACTAGGAGTATACAAAGCCACCAGATAGGAGTATACAGAGTCACCAGATGGGAGTATACAGAGCACCCAGATAGGGGTATACAGAGTCACCAGATAGGAGTATAGAGAGACACCAGATTGGAGTATACAGAGCCACCAGATAGAGGTATACTGAGTCACAAGAGAGAAGTATACAGAGCCACCAGATGGGGTATACAGAGTCACCAGATAGGAGTATACAGAGACACCAGTTAGGGGTATACAGTCACCAGATAGGTGTATACAGAGCCACAAGATAAGGTTATACTGAGCCACCAGATGGGGTATACAGCGTGCTCAGATAGGTGTATGCAGAGCCACCAAATAGGAATATACAGAGCCACCACATAGTGCTATACAGAGCCACCAGATCGAAACATACAGAGCCACCAGATAGGGGTATACAGAGTCACAGATAGGAGTATACAGAGCCACCATATAGGAGTATACAGAGCCATTAGATTGGTCTATACATAGCCACCAGATAGGGGTATACAGTCACCAGATAGGTGTATACAGAGCCACCAGATAAGGGTATAATGAGCCACCAGACAGGGTATACTGTCACCAGATAGTAGTATACAGAGCCACCAGATAGGGGTATACAGTCATCAGATATAAGTGTACAGATCCACCAGATAGGGGTATACAGAGTCACCAGATAGGGGTATGCAGAGTCCTAGGATAGGTGTATACAGAGCCACCAGATAGGGGTATACAGAGTCATCAGATAGGGGTATACAGAGTCCTAGGATAGGTGTATACAGAGCCACCAGATAGGGGTATACAGAGCCACCAGATAGAGGTATTCAGAGCCCCCAGATAGTATACAGAGCCACCCGATAGGTGTATACAGTCACCAGATAGGAGTATACAGAACCACCAGATAGGGGTATACAGAGTCACCAGATAGGAGTGTGCAGAGCCACCAAATAGGGTATACAGAGTCAACAGATTGGAGTATACACAGCCACCAAATAGGAGTATACACAGCCAATAGATAGGGGTGTACAGAGTCTCCAGATAGGAGTATACAGAGCCACCAGATAGGAGTATACAGAGTTGCCAGATAGGAGTATACAGAGCCAACAGGTAGGGTATACAGAGTCACCAGATAGCAGTATACAGAGCCATTAGATTGGAGTATACATAGACACCAGATAGGGGTATACAGTCACCAGATAGGTGTATACAGAGCCACCAGATAAGGGTATACAGAACCACCAGACAGGGTATACAGTCACCAGAAAGGAGTATACAGAGCCACCAGAGAGGGGTATACAGTCATCAGATATAAGTGTACAGAGCCACCAGATATGGGTATACAGAGCCACCAGATAGGGATATACAGTCATCAGATAGGAGTATACAGAGCCACCAGATAGGAGTATACAGAGCAACCAGATAGGGGTATACAGAGTTACCAGATAGGAGTATACAGAGTTACCAGATAGGAGTATACAGAGCCAACAGATAGGGGTATACAGAGTCTCCAGATAGGAGTATATAGAGCCCTCAGGAGTATACAGGGCCACCAGATAGGTGTATACCGTCACCAGATAGGGGTATACAGAGCCACCAAATAGGGTATACAGAGCCACCAGATAGGATTATACAGAGCCAACAGATAGGAGTACACAAAGCCACCAGATGGGGTATACAATCACCAGATAGGAGTGTACAGAGCCACCAGATAGGAGTAAACAGATAGGAGCATACAAAGCCACAAGATAGGGGTATACAGAGCCACCAGATAGGAGTATACAGAGCCACCAGATAGGGGTATACAGAGTCACCAGATAGGAGTATACAGAGCAACCAGATAGGGGTATACAGAGTTACCAGATAGGAGTATACAGAGCCAACAGATTGGAGTATACAGAGTCACCAGATAGGATTATACAGAGCCAACAGATAGGAGTATGCAGAGCCACCAGATGGAGGTATACAGAGCCCCCAGATATGGGTACACAGAGCCAGCCACAATATAGGAGTATACAGAGCCATCAGGTAGGAGTACACAAAGCCACCAGATAGGGGTATACAATCACCAGATAGGAGTATACAGAGCCACCAGATAGGGGTATACAGTCACCAGATAGGAATATACAGAGTCACCAGATAGGTGTATACAGAGCCACCAGATAAGGGTATACAGAACCACCAGACAGGGTATACAGTCACCAGAAAGGAGTACACAGAGCCACCAGAGAGGGGTATACAGTCATCAGATATAAGTGTACAGAGCCACCAGATAGGAGTATACAGAGCAACCAGATAGGGGTATACAGAGTTACCAGATAGGAGTATACAGAGTTACCAGATAGGAGTATACAGAGCCAACAGATAGGGGTATACTGAGTCTCCAGATAGGAGTATATAGAGCCCTCAGGAGTATACAGGGCCACCAGATAGGTGTATACAGTCACCAGATAGGGGTATACAGAGCCACCAAATAGGGTATACAGAGCCACCAGATAGGATTATACAGAGCCAACAGATAGGAGTACATAAAGCCACCAGATGGGGTATACAATCACCAGATAGGAGTGTACAGAGCCACCAGATAGGAGTAAACAGATAGGAGCATACAAAGCCACAAGATAGGGGTATACAGAGCCACCAGATAGGAGTATACAGAGCCACCAGATAGGGGTATACAGAGTCATCAGATAGGAGTATACAGAGCAACCAGATAGGGGTATACAGAGTTACCAGATAGGAGTATACAGAGCCAACAGATTGGAGTATACAGAGTCACCAGATAGGATTATACAGAGCCAACAGATAGGAGTATGCAGAGCCACCAGATGGGGGTATACAGAGCCCCCAGATATGGGTACACAGAGCCAGCCACAATATAGGAGTATACAGAGCCATCAGGTAGGAGTACACAAAGCCACCAGATAGGGGTATACAATCACCAGATAGGAGTATACAGAGCCACCAGATAGGGGTATACAGTCACCGGATAGGAATATACAGAGTCACCAGATAGGTGTATACAGAGCCACCAGATAAGGGTATACAGAACCACCAGACAGGGTATACAGTCACCAGAAAGGAGTATACAGAGCCACCAGAGAGGGGTATACAGTCATCAGATATAAGTGTACAGAGCCACCAGATATGGGTATACAGAGCCACCAGATAGGTATATACAGTCATCAGATAGGAGTATACAGAGCCACCAGATAGGAGTATACAGAGCAACCAGATAGGGGTATACAGAGTTACCAGATAGGAGTATACAGAGTTACCAGATAGGAGTATACAGAGCCAACAGATAGGGGTATACAGAGTCTCCATATAGGAGTATATAGAGCCCTCAGGAGTATACAGGGCCACCAGATAGGTGTATACAGTCACCAGATAGGGGTATACAGAGCCACCAAATAGGGTATACAGAGCCACCAGATAGGATTATACAGAGCCAACAGATAGGAGTACACAAAGCCACCAGATGGGGTATACAATCACCAGATAGGAGTGTACAGAGCCACCAGATAGGAGTAAACAGATAGGAGCATACAAAGCTACAAGATAGGGGTATACAGAGCCACCAGATAGGAGTATACAGAGCCACCAGATAGGGGTATACAGAGTCACCAGATAGGAGTATACAGAGCAACCAGATAGGGGTATACAGAGTTACCAGATAGGAGTATACAGAGCCAACAGATTGGAGTATACAGAGTCACCAGATAGGATTATACAGAGCCAACAGATAGGAGTATGCAGAGCCACCAGATGGAGGTATACAGAGCCCCCAGATATGGGTACACAGAGCCAGCCACAATATAGGAGTATACAGAGCCATCAGGTAGGAGTACACAAAGCCACCAGATAGGGGTATACAATCACCAGATAGGAGTATACAGAGCCACCAGATAGGGGTATACAGTCACCAGATAGGAATATACAGAGTCACCAGATAGGTGTATACAGAGCCACCAGATAAGGGTATACAGAACCACCAGACAGGGTATACAGTCACCAGAAAGGAGTATACAGAGCCACCAGAGAGGGGTATACAGTCATCAGATATAAGTGTACAGAGCCACCAGATAGGAGTATACAGAGCAACCAGATAGGGGTATACAGAGTTACCAGATAGGAGTATACAGAGTTACCAGATAGGAGTATACAGAGCCAACAGATAGGGGTATACTGAGTCTCCAGATAGGAGTA